>OX377202.1:42241852-42418658 GCA_947396885.1 Heligmosomoides polygyrus polygyrus | reverse complement strand
TTCAAAACACAAGCCACGCTAATTAATATGCAATAAACTGTTGAACAGCTATGGTAACGTTCTATAAAACACGTGAAGCAAAGCAGCTTCTGACACCAGCAGCAGCGGATAAATGCCGAAGCGATTCATGATTACCTTCAAAGTATTGTCTCTTGAAAAGCAGTTGAAATCCGGAAGGAAATGGAGCACATGTTCATGAATTCGCCGGATGAACCGTTTGAAAGGCCGAAAGAAGTATACATCGAGAGGCTGGTAAAGGCTCGTCGCTCCTGGCGGTATTGTCATCAGCTTAACCACTTTTCCAGCAGGCACCTCGGAAACGAGGTTCTCGTGATCCTTGAACCCATGCCAGCTGTCAACAATGGTTAGTGGTGCTGCCGAAGAGCCAACCAGGCATTCTCGAAAGAAACGCGGGTCTTGTTGCTTCGTCATGATGTGGCTCGTTCCTGCCACTATAAGAAGGTTTGGTGCCGACCAGTGACCGCATTGAGGAAACGATCCACTAGCCTCCTGCAAAATCAAAAAGAGCTTGTCTCCAAGTCGGCCGTCGGCGTATAGCACTGGAACAGCAGTGTACGAATGGGTCAGTGACGACAGGAATTGCACAACACGAGACGCTTGCTTCATTCCAATAGGTGCCAGCTTGAGTAGGCGAGCAGCGTATGCTTGCATGTAGCGCGCGTGGGTGGCAGCTGGATATGTGGACACGCATCCGGGGCACTTCTCAACACTGGCGGATTATGCCTTCGATGAAGTGCCTTTCGACACGTCCTGCCAGGAAGCTTCCGGCTGCTCTTCCTTGGCATTTATCCGCTGCTGCTGGTGTCAGAAGCTGCTTTGCTTCACGTGTTTTATAGAACGTTACCATAGCTGTTCAACAGTTTATTGCATATTAATTAGCGTGGCTTGTGTTTTGAAGTCAAATCGTATCACAGAAGGTTGAAATCAGGGTTGAAAATCGAATATGACACCTAGTGGAGACAGAGAAGCACTTTTCGGTGGCAAAAACGCAAGACGTGCACCCAGCAATGCGGAAACCACACCGCCGGAATCGAATCCTCGACCTCCCTCCGCAAGTCCGCCACGGTAACCACTCATCCACCCAGTCGCTGGGGCCTCGGTGGCGCGCGCTTCCCGTGAATGCGCCGTCTCGCTTCAATTAGAAATTAATGAATTCCTAGGTTCTAGCAATGATTGGAGCTCCAAACCTTTTGCAGGACTATCTGTGGGCATGACAAAGGTATCCCAGGCGTCAGTTTTGCGTTATCGGCCTGTACTGAAGTGGTACAGTTTTTTGTCATTTTTTCCTACCCGGAGGTCAGCAGGAAATTTGGAAACCACTATGGTGCTTCCCAGACGACGCCCTACAACCCTATATAGGTCGCTTTGAGAAACTCCACGGTGACCTCTTTGACCTTCCTCGTTAGTAGTGAGACGAAAGCGACTGTCGACCTTGTTGGAGGTGTCGCTCGCGGTGCCTGACGTCGCCCGTCGGTATCCCTCCAACGCTTCCCGTGTTCACCGGTCTCATTTCGGCCAGCTCACCAACCTTTCCTAAAAAACACGTAATCCACTGGGTCAACAAAATGAGGAACTCTTCTTATGTTGGAGCTGTTGGTGCTGCGAACTCTAGCACTGCGTAGAGTTCGCTGGGTGCCCTTCAAAAGACGTCGCTCTAGCGCTCTGTTCGCGGTGCTTACCATTAGTGTCTTCGTCATAGCAGCAGCCTCTACCTACGCCTCCCTCCATCACGTAGCAGAGCGCCTGAAGAACTGTCGAGTCGAGCAGGTTTGCTCGGAGACCCTGTCCGTCGTAGAGCCAGTGTGACCTGACCTTGTTGAGATATCCGATGCAGCCCCGTGCAACTCTTGTCCTCCTACACGGATCGACAATGCTCACAGAACGTCGAGTTGCACGTGGAGTTACCTCTCGGTATGTTGAGGACTTTACACCAACCCAAATAAAACCATTCGCAGAGAGGTTGGCATGCTGAATTAAGTCATCCTAAGATAGGCGAAACAGGCATGTAATATTTACATATATGTTGCGAATCACTAAGGCAAATTAAAAATGACCGCGCAGTGAGTCCCGCTCGCTGCTGGTCAACGACTAACTCTGGGAGGCAGTGGAATCGCTACTCGCCGGCGGTGGAGCTCTGCGTGCGTTTCCTCGACATTTCGGGGTATCTTCTTGTGCTGTCAACTTCAGGGCACAACTGCTAGCGCTTGTGGAGCGCTTGGTCAGGGATACAACGACAATTCCCAAGGGCCAGATTCATCAACGATGCCGCCGGTATCATCTCACGGCGGGTTCACCATATCGGCCTACGTAGTAAGTGATACAGAGAAACATAGAGATACAGATACAATGACCGGTATACCGTTACCGGCCGGTAAGCAGTTGATGAATCTGGCCCCAGGTTTCAAGAGAAGAGCACCGGGAATTTGTAAACCGTACAACAAGTACACTGTTGTTCATTTCCTCACACACTGTTCCTACCCTTTTTTGAGCAAGCAAGAGCAGAGACTCAGCGATAAGGAATACATATTTAATACATATTTCAGCTCCAATCACTGCCGACGGTATCGAGGAGTCACGCACTCTCGAGAAGGAGGGGGTTGTTCTGGCTGAGGGTGGTGACCTGGAGAATGCGATCCAAAAGTTCGACGAAGCCATTCGGATGTGCTCAGTTAATCCGTCTGCCTTCAACAACCGAGCACAAGCGCTTCGGCTGCAAGGACGACCACAAGGTGTGAATGTCCTTTCGCTGCTTAATTTACCGTGGAGGTGAAGTATCTCATAATTCTGTCCGTGTCTCTGTTGGTCACAATTTCAAAGCCTTGTGGATTTCGGGTGTCATCTGGTGGCAAAACTCCTGACTGATTTGGTCTTTTTCATTCTCTGAAGAAGGTGATGTTACCAAAAAAAATAATAGCATTAAAACCGTCTGCGAACATCGATTAGAGCTTATCAAGTGAAAAGCAGCAGCAGCAGTAAAAGACCTCCTACTCATTTGATCTCGAATATACTGGTTCCTTGAGCAGCAACTCCGCTTAAACCCTTGTCAAAATTGTAAGATATAGCGTTGCTTTCACAAATCTTCATGGAAAGTAGTCGTTTCCACAGGATTCATATGTAGGAGACGAGGTGCAGCAAGTTTGGCGGTTAGCATTGCTATACCGCTACTTGCGCATGTTATCCACCCTCTACCTCATCCCAAAGAGATGACGATTCCAAAACGTGGAGCGAGAATACTGCCCTAATTGAAAACTTCACTTCGTCTCTGTGGCTTTTGTTTGTTGTGAAGGGATGGCGAAGATTAGTTTTAGTTAATCGGTCGACCTCTAAAACAGATCAACAGTGCACTGTGTTACGCTTGGCAAAAGAATTCATTACAGACGCTCTAAGCGACCTGGACCAGGCCATTTCTCTCACCAATGGGTCGGGAAGAAGTGCCTGTCAGGCCTTTGTGCAGCGCGCCATGATCCATCGCCTCCGCGGCAGTGACGACCTGGCAAAAGTGAGTTCCCACGTGCTCCAAAGGAAATGAAAGCGCAACAGTCTCTTGCAGGCCGATTTCCAGAAGGCGGCCGAACTTGGGTCCACATTCGCCAAGATGCAAGTGGTCTCGCTGAATCCGTACGCAGCCATGTGCAACAAAATGTTGAGCGAGATTTTCAGTGACCTGAAGAAGGGGAAAAGCGATTGAGGGGCTTTGCATAATACATATTTCGTGGATACACTGATAAATATGCTCCAGTACATTCGCGACGTCAAATTAAGAAACAACGCTTGAAACGATCGATGGGGTTGGATGTGCATATCTGAAACCACCATCCCAGTTTTTGCTACCCTCTCAAACCACCACATCCCAGTGTGGTGGGTAGGGAGGAATACCACTAACACGCACATGCACAGGTACATGCACGCCCACAGGGGGTGGCGTTCGCCTAAAGAAAATTTGTCTACGGGTTCCATAGGACCATGCAGCGAAGGACTTGTACGTCCAAATAGTGCGGTGGTTCAGTGGATGTGATGACGAGGACACGAGATGCGGCAGAGTTTATTGCAAGTCCTGGTCTTCATATATACAGGTGGAGCGAGAACTGACATCGGTTCGCTGTATGGCAGCGTTACGCCTCCTGACCTGCCAGAGCTTCGACATCATCGCCCACGATGATAGGAGCAGTGAAACTGAAGGAACTCACACCTTTGTGAAGTCGTTTGAATTCAACTGCACTCGATCCCTTCGTATTTGGACTATAAAAGTGCCTAAAAGACCTCAGCGTATTGGAGGTGTCTACTTCAAAAATGATCGCAACGGTTTTCAATTTTTTAGTGGTCTATTGCAAAATCTTCTTAAAACTACATAAAAGACCCTAAAAATTTCAGACGAGAAGAAGAGCTCGATGCCTCATTAAGATTATTACAAATTTCTTACTTACTCCTACTTAATACTTATAGCTAAGTGGTGGCCCTCACTTGTTGTGCGAGCCACAGCTTTGCTTCCATTCGCTTCGTTGTATCGGAGTCGTCATCCAGTACCTTGTTGCCATTCGAGCTTCATGAGGCTGACGAGACGAGAAGGATCACGAAGGCGTTTGACGTCCCTCAGGATCCACTCAACTACTCTTCTCTTCCATCGGCAGTGTTGTCTCCTCGTGATGTGACCGGCCCATAGCAACTTCGCCTTCCATACGTAGTTCGCTGGGCCACCAATGCGAGGCATTCTTCTCATGTCGGAATGCGAAGTCTGGGACGATGTTGAGTTCGTCTGTTGTACTTCAGACGACTTCGGCCTAGCGCTCTTAGCGTGGTCATTATAAGGGAAGGGTATGATGCGTATCTCTAAAAGGGAAGGCGAGTTATTCAGGAGGAATGTGCAGCCTTCACTTACGAATAGTACTGTGTCTCGTTTTCGCCAAGTCATTAAACCAAACGTGTAGGGGTATTCAAAGTTTAACATGGGACCGCGGCGGCGCATGAGCAGAGAGACCAGAGATCATGACCAGAGACCGCAGAGAGTCACTTGTACACTTGTACCTTTGTGTCAAGCGGTTTGTGGCGCAAAGGAACTCGGTGTGGTGCTGTAGCAGGGATATAGGGGTTTGGTTCCAGTATCTTGCGCACTTCTGAATTTCTACTGTTCGGCTGAGGTTTGAGAGGGTACAACCTCCAGGTGTTTCCTGCCCATTTTTCCAACTGCGTATTGTGGCTATAGCGATCTCTTTCCTTGAATTGATCTTCATAGGCTACCCGTATTGTGACCACTCCTTCTGTTCCATGCACTTTGCACCTGAGTATCACAGGTGTTGAAGGCCCATACATTGCCATGTTGAGTATCTTTCTCATTGATTTGCGGTTAAAACCCAGTCAGTAGCAAACAAGTTGCAACAAGAATACTTTCCACAGCATACAGTTGGGAAAATGTGCTGAAAACTCCTAAAAATGAGTGGACTTCAGGACCCCGCAAGCCACAGCCGATCAAACAGGTGCAAAAATGCCGCCATCCACGAGAACCGAGCCCTTCACTCCTTATGAAGCAATACTGTCCACCGCGCTCCGAACCGATTGGTGGAACGATCATCGCGGGCACCCCGCCGGTGCCCGTGAAGGCGTCGCATCACCGACTCCATAGTGACTTCAAGTACTCCCTACGGGTCTATCCTTGTAGAGGAGCACCGTTAGAAAAGCGAGACAAATAGCAAGAGGTTAGTCGGTTCAGGCTAGGAAATTGCCAAGAAATGTCCTCTCGTAGGCTATGTCAGTGCGTTGCCTTGGTAAAATAGTTCAATCTTCAATTTAGCACTCGTTGTCATGCAGATTGGATGAAGTGCCCCCCTCCACTAGGATAGATCCCCCTACTTTTGCTTAACGACTTGGCAGAAAAGGAAACACATTTTTACACTTAATGAAGGGTGTAGTTAGCTCCTCTATGACTCACTTTCTCCATCCACATATACGCTTCAGACCTTTCCCTTGTTAGGGCTGTGGGTCACAGTGACCTAGTCGTACAGATGCTTCTACACGGCTCACTCTCCTAGAGCAAAATGAGTCTTCTATCAAAACAAAGTCGGTCTGCTAAAAGATGGAAGGAGACAGAAGCGGTCCCGTCTCATTCTAAGTAACTTCATGACTGCTGAGAAATGTTCAGCAAACTGCATCGATACCGAGCTCTTGACGCCCGCATATGTATTGCTCTGCGTTACGCAGCAAGAAAGCAGCAGAAGCTTCCATCGCTTTCGTCTTTGTGCAAAGCCCTTGGTCTGTGGTTGGTTTGCATGATGCTACACCATAGGTGCACCAGAGAAGGAGCTTATAATAACATAGGATAGTTGTTTCGTGTTAAGGCTTCACCTACTAGAGGAAGGGCATTTAAAGTCGCACGGGGTTATCCTAAACCGAATTTTGACTGACTGAATGACTAGGCCAGTCCAAACATCCCTTGGCGAAACCATGCCAAAATGTCACGCTCGTTAACTTAGCCATTAAATGATGCCGATGTCCAGTAATTGTTCTTTTTATTTGTTGCTGTTGCGTCAGCAGTGCAACTCTGTTCCTTCTTGGTGATTGTTGTAGAAGATTATTTGAATCTTCACTTTGAAACACTTGTCCTTTGCAAATGTAATAAATTTTGACTTGACAGGGCAAAATCGCATATAAGCAACACGTAGAAGAGGATTCTGAAGAGGAGCCCTGACGCAGAATATTTTAACCGTCTGGACTCTGTCGTTTATTTATTTATTTAAAGCATGCATTCAACACGCAAACACACAATGAACACATCCGAAACGAAATAAAGCTTGCAAAAAAACGAGAAGATTAATGCGAATCGAAGGTGACGTTTCGCATAACGAACGTTTTAAATGCACTTTTCGACAAACTAAGAAGATTGTCACTTTTGGCTAGTAACGAGTTCATCACATTCAGACACCTGTAAGTGGTGAAACATGATCTAATCCGTGTTCCAGCAACCGAGACGTACAGCATTGTTTTCCTCTCCTACTTCCTGACAGTGGATGACCAAAGAATGTTATTGGGTCTATAGACACTTTCCCAGTGAGAATTTCGTAAATCATTAAGAGGTCAGCTAGTTTCCTTCTTTTGTAGTGTTGAGAGACCAAGAGTTTTAGATCTATCATTCCCTCCGGAATATGGAGGTAATCCATTCCGTAGCACCTCATAAATAGCTTTCGTGTAAAACTTTTGTACACTTTCAAGAAGGCAGATGTCTTTTTTCTTACATGGATTGAAGATAGTTGTTCCTGACTCTACAATTGGCCGCACATATGTTTCGTAAGCACGCAGCAGCACTTGGGGGTTGTTGGTCTTCAAAGTTTTGAAAAGATTGTAGATTCGATGATTTCCCTTGTCTGCCAACATCTTACAATGTTTACTGAAATTCAAATTGTTAGTCATCATAAAGCCTAAATCTCGCACATCATCTACCAATTTAGGCTCAGTGTCTCGAAGACTATAAGATTGCGGCCTATTCCCTGATTTTGCTCCAACGCGAAGGTAGCAACTTTTTTCGGCATTAAGCGGTAGTCCCCATTGGTGGGCCCATTCACTTATAAAATCAATAGCTTTTTGGATTTTTTGATGATCGTCATCATTTTCTACTGTACTGTATATCTTAACATCGTCAGCATACATATTACATCTTACTCCTAACCGTTCTATCGAATCAGGTAATCTGTCATTGAGTTCAGAAAAGGGCACATTTAATATACTCCTCTGTCTGTAGTTGATTCAGTTTCGCTCTGCTTTTTGTTCCTCTTCAGCTGCCTCACAGTGGGACTGTTGACTACATCTACATATTAGGAAATCTCCACACTCCCACACTTGACGTGGCCTGTAAACAGCACTTTGATGGAGTTCCGTAGCCCAGATTTTGCGGTTCCCTCCATTGAAGGTGTCTGTGGTGAAGAATCGAAAACCTTCAAGCGGAAGGGCTCCTGCAATGTTCCCTTAGTTAGTGGGAGTACCTCTAGCACACACTTAAACACATCCCCTGTGGGTATCATTTTTTGTTTTACAGCTCTAGTAATGTGAGAACACAGAATGCCAACAATTCGAGCAATTCCAGCAAAATAAAAATTTTATCGGAAAGCCTAGTAACATGTTTCATGATCGCCTGCCGTTAAATATTGGTACACCCTTGATGGTAACTGCGAACTTCAAGATGTAGACCCAAGATTGGTGACCACGCCTTATTCGGCTGACGTTTCGGAGTAACCGCCTTCTTCAGACCCCGACAAAAATAAGCGCGTTAGAAAGGTCTCCCGCTCAACAACTATTTCAATCCACGGGAGTTTCAGATGCCATTAGGAGAAGAAGACGAAATGGAAAAGTGACAGCCCAACTAACCTCATGGAAGCAGCCTAGACGGTGGCAAGTCACCCAGAGGCAGATTGAGTGAATGAGACTCCTACCTTCGACTCGCCTCTCGACAATCTCCACGCTGCTTCCATAAGGCTAGTTGGGTTGTCCTCTCCCATTCGTCCCCTCTTACTATCATCTGCATGTGACCTTGAGTAGTCCTTGAGCGAGCAGCCTTTCAAACCCCGCTCCTCTTGTCCAGGCTCTAAAGAAGGCGCTTACGCCGAAGCGTCAGTCGAATAAAGCGTGGTTACCAATCTTGGCTCGACAGCTCTGAGTTCCCAGTTACCACCAAGCCTAGTAACAAGGATCACAACAATAAAGGACTACTACCGGTGGAGGATTATGTACACCAGTAACCGTTATCAATGTCAGTGCTACGTGTAACAGAACAGCTTCTTAAGCGTGACAACAGTAACAACTAGAGATCAACAACAACGACATGTCACCCGTGAACCTATGATTTTGTGCGTGCTACTAAACAGATTGGGACGCAGCGGTCGACCGCTTCAGATAACGAAGAATTGCAATAATGGCATCGGGTTTCACACCAGGAATCCTAAATCGCAGCTCTTTGAAAAGAATTAACAGCCATTAAACACGGAGCGAAAAACCTTGAGGCGGCAGCCAGGTTGAGAGGACGTGCACGATCCAGCTTCTCCAAGCACTCAACACTTAAGCCTTGGAGTTTGCTGTAGTCGATCTCCTCTGGTATTAGGCTACTCGACTCTCGATCGATTTCTTGCATCTGAACATCAACGGTATTGAAAATACGCCTCACATGTGATGTTACTGATTTACAACAGCTTCCAGCAAGGAGGGATAAAACCTTGATCTTCATGCGCTCATGCGCTCCTTCATAGCTTCCTTGATATCTGAGCCGCTTCTCTAGATTTTCCAGTTCCTTCGGCAAACATCCAGCGAGCTGCTTTGGGAAGGCGTTCCTCAGAACATCCAGGCCAATGTTATGTCGATGCATAATGTCGAACGCCGATAAAACTATAAACGTGCGCACCCACGTCCAAAATTTCTCAAACGCAGCAGCAAGCATCGCCACCTTACCTCTGGCAGGATTCTTCGACTGGAATGCGGGGATCGCACGGGACCACTTTGCTATGCTCATTCGAATGTCCTTCAAAGCAACTGTGGCAGTCTCCAAGGCAGATTTCTCAGCAAGGAACCGCGACCAGCGAGCATCGCCTACCGCTCTCCACTTGCGGCCAATCTCCGTGAGCCTCATGTCAGCATTGTCCGGTCTTAAAGAAAGAGTAAGCCATCCCATCCTTACGTACAACGCACAAAGACTAACCTCAGATGGAATCTATGTTCAGCTCGAGACGTAAACATCCGATAAGGCTCGTTTGTACCCAAACTTGTCAGATCGTCTATCAGCACGCCGATGTAAGCTTAAGAGAGCAGAATGAGATATGCCCAGCCGACTGAAGAGCAATGCTCAGCCCATTCTTCGGTGGAAGTGGGCATTGCTTTCCACAAAAATAAACATCAAGCAAACAAAAAGATCTACAATAAGATTACTTAAGAACAGTGCCTTCTACGAACCCTGGCTACGCTGAATAACGACTCCCTCTTCTCCTCGAGCATAAGCAGCAGCGTTGATTCCGGCTACAACTCCTAAATGAAATGAAACTATAAAAAAACACCCCACGAAGTTCACCAGAAACCCGGAAAAGTTTATAGAAGCTCCTAGCTCTAAAAACCTATACCAGAGTAGAGATATAATAACAACCAAACCTTGAGCAGCAGCCTCTTCATATCCCGTCGTGCCATTGATTTGTCCCGCCAGAAAGAGCCCTTTCACGAATTTGCTTTCGAGGGTTGGACGTAGCTGCTTAGGGTCCACGAAGTCGTACTGTACACCATACCCATGCTGAACGATCTCCACCTGGAAGAACGGTCGAAGAATGGTGGGCATACGGGCCCCCGGATCCAGTAGACAAACAAAAAAGGATTCGACTGCATGGCGCACCTGCACAATGCGTAAAACTCCCTACCTCTCACGCCTTCCATTTCCTTTCACATCTTAGTACCCTTGTCGAGCCCGACATAGTTCTAATGATGACCTGATATCAGATTCCGCAAGAAAATGGAAACAGAAGGCGATAGTCAAACCCTGTTTAGGATGTGCCGCGCATTCTACTTCTGCAGGAGGCAAATTGAATGAGTGTTCAAGGTTTACAATGAATTGCAGTGGCCAGCAGATGAATAAATATTGTATTATAACCCTGAGACAAACGCCAGACCCGAGGTTTTAATCCATTGCATGCGCGTGGCCAGAACCAAGATCCCCGATTCAAGGCGCAAATGATAGCCAGCGCGTTCTCCAACTGCGCGACCACGCACACCACCCCCACTGTGGTGTTCTGCGAGAAGGCGCAAAACGCTTCCCTGTTCATGGAATGACCATCGCAAGTCATTCTCCAGGATTCCCCATAAACAAGCAACAAAAACATAGTCGCACAACAGCAGAAAGAATGGAAATGTCATACACTTAAAACATCATCTGCACACGCATTATTGATAAAGGAGGAGCAGTACTATTCATATTGGCTCACTCGTAGCATAACAGGAGTCCTCAGATCGAATGACTCAATAGTTCTCACTTCGTCTTTGATAACTTTTAAACTTCTGGACAAGACATTCTTAGGAACCTCTTACGTAACACTTTAACGTTTGCCGTCATCTAACTTGAATATAGGAACCTCATTGGACAGAACTTGCATTGAAACAACAATGGCAACGTCTTGCGACGAGTACTAGGTATGTTATAACCTAATCTCTTCAAACTTACTTCGAAGCACCATTCCATGCCACATGGAATACCACCGGCTCCGGTGCTAATCAAGGACGTATTCGTTGTCTTTCTAATTGGCTCTATAAGTAGTAGGTCGCGATCTGGTCCTTCGACACCAGGAAAAAAATTGTTTGCGCTCTTTCTTGTGAGCCATAACGGAACCACAAATCTCTAGCTGGTTGCATTTGTGAATCTGACCTTGTGTAGCGGATATGAAAAACGCGACGAACCAAGAACATAAAAAGCTGGACATCACCTAATCTTTTTGGACCACGGAGCCAACCGCACCTAGGATTTTGCTAGGAATACTTTGAACATAACTAGCCAAGCACTACAGTGGCTACAACACCTTGCCGCACAGTGGAATTGAGCTTCTTCGATGCACGGGCAATGTTTTTATTCACCTACGTCACGGAAGTAGCAGAGAATGTTGAGAGATTGCCACATTGAGTATATCGTATGAGTATAGCGATACCAGTGTGAAGGTAAACTAGAAAAGAAGTTAAATCGACACCGAACCTTTTCTAATCCTTTGATGGCCCTCATAATTTTGAGCTGAACCTCTGGGGCGAAGGTCATCGACATGCCTTGCGGATAAATTAGTTCAGAGTCCAATCCTTCATGTTCCAGGAAGACCTAAATTACAAAAACATAAGACGACGTATCATGAACTCTTTCTTAACATTCAATTATTGCTTGAGCAAAAGGAAGGCATTGCTTACCCTGTGGTGCAACTGAGGAAAGCGGATGACCTTCGATTCCAAGGATGGACAATAGCGAGGGCCGCTAGCGTCAGCCTTGATATGCTCGTTCTCTGGCAAATGCTCTTCGACAATTTCACGAACCCTATCGTTTGTGAAACCGAGATACGTAGGAAGCTGAAGACCAAACAAATAACTCCAAAGTGTCCTAAACAGTGAGCCGTCAAGAAACAAAATCCTACTTGTTGACTGGGAGGAAGCCAAACTTGGTCAGTCATGAAAGAAAAAGGTACTGGAACGACATCAGGAGGCATGAGTTTGAACTGAGTGAAATCGACGGAGCTCTGAAAATTACTCCACTTACTGCATTATATAAGGAGAAGATCCTAAGGCTGGCGCAAAAGCGGTAAAGTTTTCACTAAAATAAAGCGATAAGTTAGTTACCTTCAGTAGACGAGGAGGGGTGCCAGTGCGAAGCCGAGAGACATGAAATCCTAATTGTCGGAAGGAGTTCGACAAACCAATGGCACTCTGAAACTGGGAAACACTACGCATTAGGCATACTGCGACGGGTATGTAGGTCATAGGCAGGAAGCACCGTCAACAGGATCAGCTTCATCAGTCATGCTCTACGAACCTCCGAGGTCTGTGAATGTGATGAGTAATATGGATGAAAACGTTCACTTCACTACCGGTTAAAACTCGCAGAGGCTCGTGTTACACGAGTGACGAGACGCGTCGATCTATCATATATCATATATCATATACTCTATAATAACGCGCTAAGCGATGAGTCATACTATCGATCGGCGCCGCCGAGAAATTAGCCATAAAATAGGGGGTGGGGAATCAGGAGAAAATTGGGGGAAAATTACGACACGAAAATAGCTAGAAATACCCAGACGTCCTCTACCTGCCTGGAAACTTCAGCCGTAGGTGTAGTCGAGGTCGCACAACACGAATCTGAAGTTCGTTTTTGCAGTATCGATCACCGTCGATCGATACTGATCAAATTACGGGGCTAGAAAATAGCGGAAGATACCCAGACGTCTTCTACGTGCCAAGGGGTTCGGAAGACGTGCGGACAACGTCGCATAACATTTCTGGGACTCAGAAGACGTGCCAAAGACGTCGCTCAACGTGCTTGGGGATTCAGGAAGACGTGCCGAATGCGTCGTCCAATGTGCCTGCGGATTCAGAAGGTGTGCCGAAGACGCTGTCCTTAAGGGTGGATCATTGAAAAGGACCAGTACTAGTAATGGGGCCAGTTTCACTAAGGGAGGACCAGTAGTGAGGAACCAATAGATCGCCCTATCATACTATACACTGTACGTACTGCGAGGCTTTTGTACCCCTAGGTAGGGAAAAAGCTGTACAAGTAGAGCAGCTAGCTTGATGTGACTGTCCTTAGCTTAGTGATACTGCAACATCGCGCGAAGCACGCAAGTACGAGGCACGCCGATAGGCGTGACGGAGCACTTGTACAACATCACGGGCTGACAAAGTTCTGCGCATTGGCTCATTAACCACTTCAGCACCTTGGGATCGCTGATTTCATACCAACCAGAAAAGGGCTCAAATGACTGGAATGAATTTCATAGCTGGAAATTGCACCCCTCAAACGGAAGCAGCAGGTCTGATTTTGCAGTCCTTGAACCAAATGAGTTCGTAGAAATGTATTATTGAATCGCATAATCAACGTGCGCATACATGTCTCCCACAGAGAAAAGACAGCTGACGAAAGCTGGGGTGGGCGAAGCTGCTTCGTAAGCACGAAGTTGAATGGAAAAATATGATATTAATGCAAATCCATACAAAAATATTTTTTATTTTCTGTTCACTATTACTGCAGCTTTATAGATTCATCATTCATACGCCATTTTGTAGAAATTATCTGCCAGAAATTTGGATAAAAATACAAAGTACCGTTGAAATAGAGTGGCTTCTGATCAGCAGCTCGTTGTGATCCCGTTCTCGACAGTCAATAGATGCTTAAAAATGTTCGGAAGCCGTTAACTAACATGTGACCCATCAACTCAATAAAAACCAATTTGTCGCGAAGAACACCTAATCGAGCTTCTATGAAATAGTTCCGACACTAGTTCGAAACTTTCCCCACCTCTTATTTATGTGAGGCACTTGCTAGAGGTACGATTCAACAGTAAGCTTAGATAGCTGCTACTATTTTGGTTCAAGGGCTCAGCAATATCTTGCAACTATTCGAGCAAAGGCGATTCTGGCAGTGACGTTCATGGCACTACCGTACTTTCAGAACTCCAGAGGTCGAGGAAGGATCGAAAAAATTTCGCCAAAACTGAGCACGGGAGGGGGTTATTTGGGGTGCTGAGCACGATTACGACAGATGTTTTTGAAATTACCGTCTGATTACGGTAGGTTACGGTAGGTTTGTGTGAGTAAGGTCATGGTCACCGATTTCGCTCAAATTTCGCCCAGGGGCCTTAGTCACCCGTACCTAACCTACCATACTCCAAAAAAGATACGAAGAATTGATGTCAGATTCGTGACTAGCACCCCAAATAACCCCTAACCGAAGTTTGAGCGAAATCTGCGACCACGACCTCGACAGCTTTAGTCCCTCGTACCTACTGTCGCAATCTACCCTAATCGGCGGAAGTTTCAAAAACGGATGTCAGAATCGTGATAAGCACCCCAAATAACCCCCTGGGCGAAGTTTGGGCGAAATTGTTTTTGACCTCTCCTCGACCCCTGGAGTCCTAAATGCATAATAAGGCCACTTTCATTCTCACGGTTCAGGCACAAGTCTGCGAATCTTGTAGGCAAGGTTGTTTGGAAGGTCCCAAACGTGGTTCCGGTAGGCGTCCGAAAAACCTGTTCACCCATCTACGCATTCATATTTCCTCTACTTCAGAAGTATTATAGAGCGTTGTGAATACTGTCTTTTTATACGCAATTCGTTACAAAAGTGAAATGCGTATTAGACATGTGAGCAGCATCATATGGGACGAAAAAATAGATACCTTCTCTCCAATCCTCCCAGCATGCCACCGGTCGTTACCCAAAAAGATTTCTCCTCCTAGAAACGTTCCTGTTGCTATCAAAATAGCTTTCGACCTGAATCCGATAATCAAAAGTTGTGCTGCTCGAAACGAATTATCGCCCTTCGAGCCAAGCACACGCACCGAAGAGTACTTCCATCTTCAAGAACCACTCCCGCAACTCGTGCGTTATTCCCTCCTTCTGTGATAAGCCGCTCAACGCTACCTTCGACTACGCTGAGGTTCGGAGTGGAGAGAATCTCCTGCAATGAAGCAATGAAGACCTTGGCTTAACCAACCAATCTCCACGCGGAGGCGCCCGAGATGTTGAGAATTCGCTAAGCAGAGAACAACAACCAACCTTCTGCATGTGAGTCTTGTAGAGAGAACGATCGATTTGGGCACGGAGGCCGAGAACAGCGGGACCCTGCCCGGAATTTAGAGCTGAACGCCTTCTATTAAAATTGTTGGTACATGTCGCGTAGGTGAGCAGCATTGGTAGGTGGGAGCGTATCAGCCAATAGTATCAAAACAGAGCACAGGTCTAACACATGTCAGGCCATCAGTGTACCAACTGTACATGCCCTCTCTGAATGGCATGCCGATTCCGTGCGTTATAATTGGTTTAGGCATTCCCACCTACCAATGCTGCTCACCTACGCGACATATACCAAATTGTTAAACGACTACGGCCGAATATCAACAAACCTTGATAAGTTATGGCTGACTTATCACATATCCGCCCGCACAACCCGTCCAGAGCATCAACTTCGCGAATCAGATGACCTAAACGTTAACTAAAAAGACTATTTCAAGTCGCTCTCATAATTTATTTAAATAGAGAGTACGAGAAGGTTTTGAAATGTACATCAGTCAAGTAGGCTTCTTCATAACTTCATCTAGATCGACGCGGTCTCCATCACTGCCCTGACCCACCACGTCGCACAATACGCCGCCGCACTGCGTGACTCTCTCCTCGTTAGAGTTCAGTCCTACGGAGTTGAATGGTGCGCTTGCACCGTGATCCGACAGCATCTTCCGTGTTGGGGACGCCTTCTGGTGCCGCGCCCATGTTGGGGAGATCTTTCCTAGTGACCATAACGCTCAGTTAGGCACACTCATTGCAGCTCATTCCAGCACGCCTACCGTTCACGTCTTTTCCAAGAACAGTACCAGCTACAGTAGAGAGCAGCAGGAGAGTTTACATTGTTGCCGTTGGGCGCGCGAAACGCAGCGGACGAGGCGCTTGATCTCACGAGTACTCCGAATTGACTCAAAGTTCGGAAGTACCCAAATCATTTAAGCCAAGCCTATCATCGCTCTGGTTGATCTTTGTCCTTTATTATATTCCTGCTGTTTCTGAGCCCTTATCCGTAAGGTACATGTTATACTTCGGCGACATGTCGCCGACGGTGCTGGGCGGGTGCTACGCAGTGCTTAGTATAGTCGTACTTTTTCGAAATTTTAGCGAACGAATGAATGAACGGAAAAATTCGATGTCAAAAATTTCCGATCGAATGAACGACCGAATTTATTGGATGTCGAAAATTTTCGAGCGATCGAATAGCCGAATAATTTGTTCGAATGAACGAACAACGAACAACAAAACAACGAATTCGCTATGCAACAAGACGTGCCTGTAGTAAACAGACCGATTATTATTATAATTCTGCAAACTGTTAACGGAGTAAAAGATGATTATATTGTTATACCCTTTGAAGTGCGCCACGCACCCTAGTTCTGCATGATATCGTTGAAAAAATGCCTTTTCAGAAACCATATGAAGATCCTATCCATACGTCCTTCTCTTTTTTTTTTGCCTTTCCTTTCAAACCTTACCATGGAAGGGTCTCGGACGTAGGTCTGAATCGGGAATTAGATAGTACTGCAAGAATCTTCACCCTTCATATGGTAGAAGAACACGTCTTGTCTTTGCTGCGTCTTTGAACCAAGATTGCCACGGGCCCTCGAAGGGAGGCACAGCATTGTATCGTCAGCATATACGTGTGCGCTAATGTATGGGACCTGACGAAAGACTCTGCGGCAAGCGAGTCGGTGGCTCAGAAGGGTACGATGCTGCTTCACAGGTGCTGGACAAGAGTTCGACTCCCCACGCTACGCAGTATTTTTGCACTTTTTTACGACCACTGCCTTCCTTACCAAATTGCTTCCTACACATTTACACATTTATTTCACTCTATAATCTCAAATAAGGGTCAGATTCGCGACCAACACCCAAGGCAACCTCCACAGACAAAATGTGGGCGAAAACGGTGACCATGACCTCACCATCATTAGTCACCCATACCTACTGTAACTTATCGTACTCCAGCGTAATAGAAAAACGGACGTCAAATTCGTTTATCAGCACCCCAAATAACACTCCTGGGAGAAGTTTGGGCGACATCGATGATTATGACCTCAACAGCCCCAATCACCCGTACCTTATGTGACCTATGACCTGTGAATCGGAGAAAATTTCCAAAGCGGATGTCAGATTCGTGATCAACACCCCAAATAACCCCTGGGCAAGGTTTAGGCGAAAAAATTTTCAACCTCTCCTCGACCTCTGTAGTCGTGAAAGTCCAGTAGTGCCTTCTCATGGCAATTTAAATCAGCTTACTTCCTAGACATCTCTTTCACATTTGTTTCACTCTGAATTGTCTTGAGGGTTTACTTTGGGCTGTGTTTCACTCACTTCTCTCACTTTTTGTTTTACATGAAGTAATGTGGTTTTAAGCGAATGTTAAAGTGACCTCACAGTAGGTACGGGTTACAGCAGGTACGGCTGACTAGGGCTGTCGAAGTTATAATCACCGATTTCGCCCAAACCTAGCCCTATTTAGGGTGCTGACCACGAATCTGACATTCGTTATTGGTATTACGCTTGAGTACGGTAAGTTACAGTAGGTAGGGGTGACTAATGATGGCTAGGTCATGGTCAATGTTATCATCCAAACTTCGTTTATAGGGGTTATCTGGGCTGTTGAGCACGAATCGCCCCTTGCTTGACGATTTAGAGAGAAATTAATTTGTTCCACATTCCTGTATAGCACCCAGAAAAATGTTCGCAGCACTCCTGCTTCGTCTAGGGTTGTGTTCACAACCTACTACAGCTCGTCAAACCTAATCGAATGTCCGACGTTTCCGTTCAGTCGTCGTGCGATATGCCACGAAGCGTCATACATTTTTTGGTAAAGCTGACTTAACACAAAAATTACTATATTCCTCTGCATATAGTAGTATGGAAAATGGTCAATAAACTGCCGAAAATTGAGGACCTAGGGGCAAGACTTGGTTGAGAGCGCAGTCGAACCGAGCGTAGGTCCCTCCATCTTTCTTCGCTGACGTGGTCCACTGCTGAAAATTGGAGACCTGGGCAGGTAGAAATATCTTAGTAACCCAATGTGCGAAGTATGCTCTTGAGATCAAAGTGAGCAATTTTCAAATCAAATGGAGCGTCTTCAGAGTATGACACTGGCCACTATTTTTGAGGGGACATGAGGGAAGAATTATGTATGAGAGCCCGATGTAACCAAAAATTGGGGGAGGAGGGTGGGCACTTGATTTTCGCTGTTGAGGAACCACTACAGAAAGTGAATTATGCCTTCTTTCTTCTGTAGGAGTTTCTGTCTCCGATTGTTTTTCCTTCCTTCAGTGCATCTGGGAGAAATTCGGTATCGCGTTCAAAAGATCGATAATACCGATCGATATTGACACTTGCTGGAAAAGCCTCAATTGCTGTGAAGCGCTTCAGTCGCCCAACCCAATCTCGCAACTCCCACCCCGATTGGTTAGGTCTGAGGGAAAGCCGATGGCATCACTCAAATGATTGATAAATATAATCTTACTTAATATAATCGGCTAATGTCACGTGTCCATCACGGGGAGGGGGACTGAGGCAAAGAGATGCCCTCAACAGTGCGGCGTAAGCCAGCCGGGCTTTCCTTGAGCTTAACAACCGCGATTCCCAACTAATATCCCTGACGGCGGATCACCCAAGTTTGCGAAATATTCAGCGGGCTAAGCGTCAGCATATGAATGGGGATCAAGCGAAGAGCGTAGGCATTCAGAAGACGTGCTCTAGAGGTAGCTCAATGTGCGTAGGGATTCAGAACACGTGCTGAAGACGTCGTCTAACGTGCGTAGGGATTCAGAAAACGTGCCGAAGGCGTCCAACTTGCGTAGAGAGTACCGAGTAAGGGAGACCAGTAGGAGGGGGACCAGTGAAGAGGGATCAGCAAAGAAGGACCACTTGAGGTGGGAGGGAGGGATAAGGGATACCAGTATTTTCCCTTAATATCGTTCAATGTGCGTACGTCGGGTTTGAAGACGGGTCACACAAGTCGTGGCACGTGTAACCCCTAGAGAGAGTTACTATGGGATTCGGAGTACTACTGGTCGTCAACCAGTGCCGATTAATTTCAGTTATGTTTCTGCAAATCTGCAGATTAAGCGATTCAGATTGGAACTCTCTGCCCTACCATATCACGTTGCACTATTAATCTATGTAGTAAAACCGGTTTTTTACTTAATAAAAGTAAGGAGGCCTAAAGGAGAATGGAGGAAGATTGGGGCTGTTCTATTCTCGGGGTTTGTGTGAGGCGCTTCCGTCAGAACCTCCCCCCCCCCCCAGAAAAGAAAAATGTGCACCCCTCGGCCAGCCCGGACCAAATTGTTCGCTAAAGCGCCATCTGAATCATCCAGCTATCCAGAAGTTTTTGATCGGAGCGATAACAGCGACCTAACGGAAAAACAGTAGCGAAAGGGATCTGAGCCCGTGCCGCGTCACAGACTTTTTCCGGAACGCTTCACGTAATCTCTGAACCCGGCAGGGGCGGCTCGTCATAGACCTATGTTATACTTCGTCTGTGGCGACGTCGCCGACGCCGATGTCACCACAGACGCGTCGACGACGTCATCCAAGGGTGGCAGAAAATGCGCTCCGGGAATATTTTGGTAGCGGGTTGGTTCTTCGTTCCCGGTACTGCCATCATTTCACCGGAGCTCGAATTAAGGCCACCGCAGACTTCTGCGGCCAGCGGCGCCGCTCAGCGGCGACGGCGAGGTACTGTAGTCTTTCTTCTCAGTCTCGGACTCCGCCGCGAAAGGGCAGAGCGGCAGCCGCCGTTGAGCGGCGTGGCTCATTAATTTCGCCGTCCGTCGCAGAAGTCTGCGGGGGCCTTTACGAAATCGAGAAGTGGAAAAACGCCCGTCCTGCGGACACCAATAGTGCCGTTTTTACCCTCAACGTTCTTTCATTGTTAGTCTCACAACCATTGCCTAATGCTTGCGAAAATCCGTTTCACTTGATTTTCTACAGATTTTAAGGAAATCTTAAAATATTATTTATTTATTTATTTATTTATTTAGGAGTGTCAAGGACCGACACACAATGGAATTAATAAATAAAACTAAAACCAAACAGAACAGAACAGAATAGAGACTTTGGAAATATAATGCCACAGACAATGAGAGATTAAGTGATGAACTCAGCAACGCGCATTTTGAACGTATTATAACTCGATGAGAAATGATGAGAACGAAGGACACGGTTGAAGGCAGTACGAACTCTGGAAGAGAAAAACTTTGACCTGATCTGTGTATTGGCCGATGAGGTTGTAAATTTTAAGGCTGCTCCTCTGGTGCGGGAAGTTACTGGAATGAAGAAATCAGAAATTTGGAGATCAATTAATCCCTTAAAAATCTTAAACGCCATGAGGAGATCAAAGCGCTTTCTTCGCCATTCCAAAGAGGGGATACCTAAGGCATGATTTCTAGCAGTAGAATTTGGGATATCGCTATAGGGAAGCCTGAAGCTACGGAGGAAGAGTTTCCGGGTGAAGGTGTTTTGGACTCTCTCCAGTGCAAGGATATCCTTCTTTTTGAAGGGAGAAAAGATGGTGGTACTGCTCTCCAGTATGGGGCGAATGTATAACTTATACGCCTTAAGTAGGGTGTTTTGATCCGAAGTGTGAAGAACCTTGAAAATATTATAGACTCTGCGGTGACCTTTACTTGATATAGATTTATAGTGCGTATCGAAGTTCAGATTACTGTCATAAGAAACGCCTAAGTCCTTCACCTCGCTAACAACGTCCAGGGGAAATCCAGATAAAGTATAAAGAGGATGTCTAAGAAGTTTTCCAATGGGAAGAACACGAGTTTTTTCAACTGATAGCGGGAGGCCATTTCGAAAAGACCATTCATCGACCCTGTTTATGGCCTGTTGAATGATAGGGTCCGAGTCAGTGTCCTGAACAACTTTGAAAATTTTGATATCGTCCGCATACATGCAACAGGTGACATCTAGGTCTCCCAACACGAGTGGCAAGTCCGAGGTGAAGATGTTAAATAATAAAGGCGAAAGGACACCACCCTGAGGGACACCACTTGAAACTGAATGCACTGGAGAAAGAGAAGTGCCAACAGCAACTTGAAATGTTCGGTTTGAAATGAAGGAGTTTAACCACTGAACAATCCGAGGATTGAGACCAATTGAATGCAGCTTGAGTATAAGTAAATCGTGGGAACCTTGTCGAAAGCCTTACAAAAGTCGAAATAGACCACATCGATGGAGTAATTACTATCATAAGCCTTGGTCCACTCATTGAAACAGGAGAGTAATGAAGTTTCAACCGACATACCCGCTCGAAATCCATGTTGAACGGTGGGAATGATATTGAGAGAGTTTATGTGAGCTTCGATATGTTTCTTGAGTAACTTTTCGAAAACACGGCAGAAAATTGAAGTGAGGCTAATAGGTCTGAAGTTGTTAGGGTCCGAGAGTGGGTGCTTTTTTGGAAGAGGAACCACAATTGAGTGCTTCCATCTGGAGGGAACCACTCCGAGGGTGAAGCAGCGGTTGAAAATAAACTCAAGAGGACCTGAAATTTCAACGATAATATTTTTTATGACCACGTATGGGATCCCATCGGGGTTTGTTGAGGCCGAGGACTTCCATCCACGAAGGATGTCAATGATTTCTTCACGATAGAACCAGGGTGCAGTTGGAATTACACTGCGCTGAGAGGAAGGCAATGGATTAGGGCAAGAATTAGGCATCGAGTTGTAGATTTGTTCAAAACAGGAGGCTAGCATTTCTGCTTTATCATAGTCAGTAAGTGCCCTAATATCATCGTGCTGGAGAGTTCCAATACAAGGGTTATCTGAGAGTCTATGTTTTAGAATCTTATAAAGGGCTTTTAGACCATTCTTTTCGATAAGCTTTTTCTCAATGTAGGAGTTATAGCTGTGGATCTTCTTGTTGTATTTGCTGTTGAGAGTTTTGAAGCTTGCCCAAGTTGTGGGAGAATTTGTTTCAATAGCAACATCCCACAGCCTCTGTAAAGCGATTGACATCTTGATGAGATAAGGAGGTAACCTAAAAGTAGCCCCGTATCTGTATCCCAGGGGTATGAACAAATCAATAGCATGGTGAAGGATGGAAATGAACATTTCGTAAACGTCGTTTATATCGGTGACGGTGGAGAAAGAACCAAGCCAGTCAACTTGAGCCAAGTAGGCTCGAAAACCATCGAAATCGCCTCTAGCGAAATCCCTGAAGGGGAGAACTAGCGGAGGTTGCTTAACAATGGACAATGTAAACTTTGCTGTAGAGTGGTCACTAGATCCTATGGGAGGACACCTAGACACAGATCCTAAGAGAGATGAGTCATTTGCGAGGAGGAGGTCAAGGTACGAGTTGAGTCTGGTAGGAAAATTAATGAATTGATTAAACCCATGAGAAGTAAAAAGATTACTGAAATTCATACAACTGGTGTCCCCGCAGAGCAAGTGAGGAAAGTGTTGAAGGTGTGGAAGATTGAAGTCTCCGGCTAAGATGCAGCTGGTACAACAGGAACAGAAGTCACTTATGGCTTTTATGAGAACGTCGTTGTGGAGGGAAGAGCAGTTAGGGGCCCTATAAACAGTGATAATCCGAACCTCGATACAATAGAATAAAATGTCAGAGACCAAGATTTCATAAGCCCCCAAAACCGATTCAGAAAAAACAATCTTGGCAGAGTGCTGTTTCTTAACAATGAGAGCAATACCTCCACCTTTCTTATTAGATCTATAACATCGTAGGCAGGTGTAGTGAGCACCAAGGATTCCTAAAAGAGGAGCAACATCATGTTTAGAGGACAACCATGATTCAGTAATAATAGCCAGATCAGAGTTTTCCTTGCAAATAAACGATACAAGCGGTTCAGCATTGCTAATGAAGGATCGAATATTGGTTAAGAAACATCGCACTTGTGGGCCGAAGGTCCGCTGACCGCTCACAGGTTTCCCTGTGGTCGAGGAGCGGTGACAACATTGCTATGACCAGAATTGGAGGTTTGAGCGGAAAGGGATGGAGCGGTTACAACATTGCTATGACCAGCATTGGAGTTTTGAGCGGAAAGAGATGAGGGCGCAATGCGCTTGTTGGCGAGGCGCTCCTCCCGCTGACGCTCCCTCTCCTCCCTTGTGAGGGAGGGTCGGAGACCCCCCTGCAGAAGAAAGAGCGTAAACGGGAGGCTCGCCGAAGAGCGGTTTGCTGATGGTGAGAAGACGGAAGGACAATCTTCAAGAGCCGCGGGTGTATGCCATCCGGTCTACCCATGCGGTAAACCGATAGGGGCAGGCATTCAACATTGAGATGATCTAACACAGAATGAACAAATTTCAAATCATGCCAAGATCTTTCACCTGCAGACGGAGAAGAATCTTCAGCAACACCAGATAAAACAAGAGACCGCTTTCTTTCCAGCTCATTTTCACGGTCAGGAGAAGAGTGATCCGGCGAAGAGATTTCTTGAGGAGGGACAGAGACAAAAGGACAGGTGTGAGAGCTCAATTGTTCTTCTTTGGAACGAAGAAGATCTTTCAGTCTGGAATTTTCAGATCGTAGAGCGACGTTTTCATTGGAGATCTTCGTGCAAAGATCATTGAGCGATTTGATTTGCTCTCTCGTATCAATAAGAGCATCCAGGATGATTTTGACGTAGAACGGATAATCACTCGTAGGGTAGTCGATGAGCATGTTGGCCAGCGTTAGATCCTTGTCCGGAGTGACGATGTCGACAAGCCTTCTTTTTGCAGCCGGGACGGATGAGGATCGCAAGGGCGTGTCCATAGTCGATGATTGAACTCTGAGAACAATGAAGAATGGAGGAACAATAGGAGTTCGTCAATCACAATACAAGGTAACTGGCAAGGATACACCTTTGCGGGTGGCTGAGTCGATAATTAGGAATCGTTCAACTCCCGCCACACGGAGTTTCGCCGAGTGAGACTGAAGGAGCCGTAGAAGAATCCAGGTGACGAATCCGAACGACCTGGATCCTGGATGGGTGCCGTTGACAGAAGTCGAAGTGCAATCGAAGGGCGAGGAGTGCGATCGATACGACAGCAGCAAAATATACTGTTCTTCACTGAAGAACCACGGGAGGAGTATAGCACAAAGGTTCGTCTGAAGGCAGTGGCGAAACGAACCTTTTTATATGTTTTTTGTGACATATCATTCTTTTAATTAATTATAATTTCAAAAATTCTATTATTTTACACCTTTCTTCACTTCTTCGAATTTTCAATTTTCTTATGTTTTATATTGCTGGAACACTGAGTGTTTGGGGAGGGAGTGGGAGCCTAATCCTTACGTTCTCTTCGCTTTGTCACCTTTCTTCGCCTTTCTGTCCTTCTCACCCGTTTTATTCGCGCTTCCTAGGCCTTTTCCGTTTCTTGCAGAGCGAGTGACACAAGATAAAACGGTGAAGAAAACTGAAACGTGAAGAGAACGGTGAAGAATTGCGAAAAACTGATACGGAGCAGCCAAAATATGAAAGACGGCCTTGAAACAGAAGAATACGAAACAGCGGTAGAGGAAGTGATCAGTAGTTTACTCGCTTTCTGAAATGATACTGCGCACCTCAACGAAGAACTTTTTCGAAATACAATTTACATTAACTAAGAGTTAGAATTTCCTGCGAATTTCGAAAATTCCGCGTAAATTTAATTTCAATGCGATTTACCGAAAGATGCCTTTGCTAAGCTCCAATAAAGAAATTTAACGAAAATGCTGGTAAATCTGTTAAATCGATAAATCAACCGTCCTTAAATGCTCAACACTGCCCCGTGCTTCTACTAACACACTGCGCTCCGATCCTCTTCTGCCGACGACGTCGCCGAAGTATAACATAGGCCACAGCCGTGGCGATGTCTTGCGAAACCTCCTGAAGTAGGTGTTGTTTGGTGACTACCCGGCAGTGGAAGCGTCGTGGTAGTCAACGCCGGCAGAAGAGGCTGCCTGCCATGCTGCCATGTTGTGGAGTTAACGGTTCACGGCGGCGATACACGAACAGCTGTTGTAGCATCAACAGTAGATGTTGACGGCTGTCACCCGTCAGTGATTCATGCCCCTCCACTTTATAAAGTAGGATTGACTACCAACTTAGTGCAAACATACAAAGTAGTAAAGAAAAGCATATTTCTTCTTATTTCTTCTTCAGTTCTGTTTGATCATTGGTGTTTGGCCATCTTTCATCCTAAAATCTGCTTTTCTGGATCCAGGAAAGTCACAGAAATGTATCAGTATTGAACGAAGAAAATATTCCAGCACAGGTCTAGAAAACGGGCGAATCCTTGTTTTCTTCCATACAATCGTAGGAATTTATTCTTCTCTTTAGTCTTTTAAAGCAGAGACATTAAGCTTGAGCACTAAGATCTTAAAGCCGTGGAAGCTCACGCAGGCCCGTTTCAACTAGGGTGAACCCTCCCCATCTATCAAGTGCATCGACCTCTTAGAGGTTATGGATCTACTGTCAAGTGGCGCAAACGCATACTTCCGGCTGCAGGCTTATTCGATATTTTATTACAATTATTCGTCGAATAATATTCGAATATGGCTTCCTTCGATGTTCGAATTCGATCGGATATTCGACTTTTGAAAACCATCGATATTCGAGTCTCTCGCTCAAGCTCTCTCGCTGCTCTAGACCGTCGAAATTATTCTCGACGTGTAGGAAGTCATTACGATTATGAATAACCATATGCTGGTCTATACAAGTGTTAACGAACGAAGCGATCTCGAACTGTCTCTCCTCTTTCTCAAGTTGAAATAATTGTTGTGGCAGTGACCCAGACGTTTGACCTGATGGCTGAGTCCGTGTTCGGCAAGTTGGACGCCCATGACCACCCAAGGAGTGGTCTCCCGCTAACAAGTAAGTAGATCGCGAGCAGGCGAGGCGGGAAGCGGACTGCTTAAAAGGCCGGCAGCAGGAGGCCTTGTATGCTAAGGTCGGGTCCACGACTCCCCAGTTGTGGATATTGTTCTCCTTATCTTTCCCTTAATGAATCTTCTCTATTTTTCTCTTTCTCTCCAAGTGGCTCTCGGAGCAGACGGGTCGCAGGAAGAGACCCAGCAGATTTGTATACCAGGCAGAGAGGTATACAACAATAATACGGAATAATCAATAAGTATTTCGTCCTTTTCGTCCTAATCAATAAGTATTGATCGATTCCATGGTTTTTCGATGAGATACCTTCAAGGTGGCAGAGACGAAAACGTTACGACCTACGGTCTGAAACCTCAGCAACTGAACAAATTCTGCCCTATAGATATCAGTAGGCACGATTTGCATCTGCGTGCATTTGGATAAGATTTACAGCAATTAACCTAACCCAACCGATCAACCGGTGAGTGAATGCCGACCAATTGGCAGCGATTTCTGAGGCCAGTTCCCAGCCAGAAGCCACTGCGGCAGCCAGGCCGGCTGATTGTTAGTAACGGATAACCGCTCACAAACCTTTGCCAACTCCACCGAAGCTCGGATTGCAGCTCATCTCCCCGATAGTTCCTCGGTTATGTGTGAGAAGAACGGTTCGCCCGCCACACCGTGCTGCTGCTGCAGCAGCCTCGCAACCTGCATGGCCACCACCTAAAAAATGATTCGACAACGACGCCGCTCTTCTACGAATCGTATAGACAGTGGTTTCCTACGCTGAATGAAATCCGTGACATCAAAAACTCGGTCTTATTCAAGATCGGGGAAGAACCTTTACAACCTCACCTGACAACGTAACGAGTTGGGTTGGAAAAGTCTGACGGGAATGCGACGAAGCCGTCTACCTGATCAATACTGGTTTGTTTCAATCAACTTGAACAGTATCAAAAACGAGAACCATTTTAGTGCTGCAGTCCCAATTTGAAGGTGACAACCAGAACTGGTGCCGTTGCGTCTCTCTGCCATGCTAAAGCACCCACTTCGGCGCTATTGTACTTTACGGACTCCAGAGGACGAGGAGAGGTCGAAAAAAATTTTCGCCCAAACTTCGCCTAGGGGGGGGGGTTATTTGGGATGCTGATCACGAATCTGACATCCGTTTTTCATTTTACGCAGGAGTACGGTAGATTACGGTACGTAAACGGATGTCAGATTCGTGATCAGCACCCCAAATAACCCCTCTAGGCGAAGTTTGGGCGAAATCGGTGATTATGACCTCGACAGCCTTAGTCACCGGTACGTACCGTAATCTACCGTACTCCTGCGTAAAATGAAAAACGGATGTCAGATTCGTGATCAGCATCCCAAATAACCCCCCCCCCCCTAGGCGAAGTTTGGGTGAAAATTTTTTTCGACCTCTCCTCGCCCTCTGGAGTCCGTAAAGTACAATAGTGCCCCCACTTCTTTGAGTTTTTCTAGAATCATCACGCAGCCGCTGGATTATGGAGTAAATTCATATAAGGACGCTGTGAAGTAAAACATCTTTTGGCCCACTCAGACTAGGATTGCGTTTCTGAGCATACTTGAGTTTGTTAAACTAAGCACAGGTGCAACTCGACTACACCTTACTAGCAGGCTGTGATCTCCCACATTCACTCCCATCAGGGGCATATGGCGGCACCTGGACCTAAGGAGTCTGGCGTCGATCTATCCTAATTAGGATTGGGGACCACTAGAAAAATGAATTGAACACATACAAGCTACTCGAATAAGAAATTACAATACTCCCTCTCCCGACGGGCCAGTTCAGTGGATCGTCGTTGTGAATTAGTTTATTTTAAATTTTGACGCCATCCTTAAACAGTAGTGTGACGAGCCTACTCAGGAGTACTCCAGCCGAGCCCTACTTCCAAGCCAGAAATTCCTACTTTTCAGAGTGAGGCGGCTACAGTCTCGACTGCGTTCCCGTCCCGTTGTGTTTATAACGACAAAGGTCAGCCTTACCGATAACAATGACGTCGGCATCACTCCACGAACACAGGCCACGACGACACGGCCCTAAGGTAACAGGCAGCCTACACCGTCTGAGTTGGTGCATCGCCGGAAAACCTGCTCCGATACGCGGTCGCTCTCCGGCAAGATTACGGGGCAGCTCGGCCCCGAGCATGCTGAGTCATCGCGGCGGGGGCAGATCCCAGACGGAAGAGTGCCGGCGCCTCCGCCGACCCTACATCTCTAGCCGCACGTGCAATTCATGCGACTGCTTTCCCACGATGGAGAGACTTCACACGAGATCAAAATGAAAGAAGATGTGGCGGAATTTGGAAGTACCGTTGTTGGGAAATGGCGTCGTTTGAACCGGTTCGAGTGATATTTGCTCCCTCACAGCAAAGGGGTGGAAATATGGCGATATATATCCTACCTCGAGATCGTCAGCTGTGTATAGGAAGACACTCTAAGACGGAGAGACCAGCACCTTTATGTGCTGTGGATACCGATCGCTTAAGAATCGAGAGCGCGAGGTGTACAATCAGCCTGTGCCTTCCTGCAAAGTCAGCAGTGGACATTCATAACGGATCCTGCAAATCCGGTTCGCCCCCACTTCTATGAGCCAAGAAGCGCCCCTCGTTCTATTATGCGCCGTAGGATGATCGAGAGGTGCAACGAATTTAGGGCACAACCCTATACGGGAACTCCATCCAGCGTTATCCAAGGCTTAGTAGCTGATGTGGCACAGCCACGCTTCGGTAAGGGGACACATGAGAACAAATATTGTTTAGAGAACGATATTTGTGGCTTCAGGCGATACTTTCACAGCCCCAGAGCGGATGGCAATGATGGAACAGCTAACTGTTCGATAACCTGCGAACTTCGTTGAACGGTTTCACAGTAAACTTCGAAGGGCATTTCCTATTCGCACCCCTGCCAGTTTTTGGCCTCACAGTTGACTATGGCCAGATCGCAGATCCTGCCTATAGCAAATGGAGAAATGGCGACAAGATATATGCGAAGTCGCGAAGCCTGCAGGCAAAATGAAATACACGATGAGACGAGGCGCTTCAGACAGTTCCTCCAGGCGGATGGTCGTCCACCTACCACAAGAGAGTGTAAGGATCACCTTGATACCTTAGCCAGCAACCTTGCCCACTAGTTAGCTCTCAATGTGTCCCCGTTCCCTCATTCTCCTCTGAAGAGCCCTATGCATGTTATCCTGCCCATTCTGTGAAGGAACTGTTAGCACACTTGCCGTTGTACGTTGTACGTTGCTCACAAATGCAATCTCATGCTTCACATGATTCAGTTGTTTTTATTCGTATATTGCCATTTGTACCTCAAACGCTTTGACATAGAGTGTTCTAAAATATCTATCTCAAACAAAAGACAAGTCTCAGACATGTTGCTAAACATCCCGCAGGAACTCAGTTACCGTTGTGGCCGGCTCAGTGTATTTCCTCAGTAATACTACCAACAGTACGATTGGTGTGGAAATACATCACGCTGTGATGAGACGCCGGTCGTGCAAGTCGCTCAAGAAATAGTGTGTTCCCACGCGAGACGGCAGATGCGCGCGAAATAGCGGAGAGGCAGCGAGAGGTGGCAGACACGCTGCAAATCGACGTGACTCAGCAGTAGCGGGGACGAGCGGGGCCGAGTTGCCCGTCAACCCTCCGGCAACGCAACGCTCCAGCAGATGAGGGCGGACTTTGAGTATGACGGCTCGCCGTGCGCGCGACAGCCGACGTCGCGTGCGATATCCGCTCATGCTGGCCTGCCTCAAGCCTTTTGTAGGCATGTCCCAACGGCCATTATCTAATCACTTGGCTTTTTGATGGGGGAGTGGGTGGAAGAACTGCCAGTTCATTTAGCATACGACTATTTACCACGATGTTGGGGCAAGGCTACTACGAATCACCCAACCGGCCTGCAACTTCACTGCCTCTCCTCAGGATCAGGATTTCACTCCTCCTCGGAATATATAGCCTTGTCGCGTTGGCACGTAAATTGAACACCGCACGGCCGAGATCGCTGAACAGGCGCAGCCCTCAACCCATAGACCAGCTTGTGAAGACGCCGCGACGCGGCAACGGCTGCCGCGCTTGCCAGCCTCCAGTCGCCGCTCGGGCGGCGGCAGTCCGTCCCTAGAGAGACGCGCCCTTCGCAACGACCATTGCACCTTTGCATTAGAGCGCCGAATAGTCGGCGATGACGGGCTATGTGGTGCGTGTTGGATGTGGTTCTACGTGCATGCGTTCAGTTTTCATCCTTCCTTCCTTTGCTCCTCTGCTATCGTTTGCGTTATTCATTATATTTCCTACGAAGAGAAGCCAAGAAACGGCGCAAACTATAGGAGTTTAAAAAAACGCTAACACTGTAAACAGTCCCGGATGGGTAGGTGAGGAAACTGGACAGGAATGGCAATAACGCGAAGGACTCGAAGGAGCAGAAGAATAATGAAAGGGTCACCAGGAGCCACCTTTCGTCGAGTGGAGTGGATGGAGTGCCATAGAAGTGCAGCGGGCGGCTGAGGCGGTACAAAACGCTCATCCATTTTGTCGCACAACTCGTCGATGCCCCTGGAATTAGTCGAGGTGATACTAACAGGTACCCTTTTTCAGTCTAATCGTAAGCCTGACGTTTAGGTTCAAGCGCGGTCGTTTCTTAGTTTCCATATAGTCCGTTGATTGGCAGTTTTACCCTTCTGGGGTTGTTTTACTTCCCCACGTCCTTGGAGCTTATAGTATCTACGCAGGCAGCCTTCTAAAAGGCGTTCCGCTCCGCGACGAAGTCTCCCGTGAAAAGGTAAATCAGCTCGACACATTGAACAGGGGCGATTTGGCTTGTTGTACTCTTCATTAACGAAGCGGTCGGAGTTGCACCTCACATTCTTCGCTGCATCAAGAATCTCTTCCAACTCTGTTGTTTCGAGTACCAGATTTCATCCATTTCACACATCCCCATGGCAGCAAACGTGTCCTCATCTCCGAATAGCCCTTCTGAGCATGTGTATCGGAGATGAAGCGGCAGCGCTACGCGCGTCCGTGTTTGCATTACTCGCGTCTAAATTGCCACAGGTAGCGACGAGTTTTCCGAGGAATGACTGGACGGTTGTCGCACCGTATGCATGCGGTCGTTACGGGACCGGCCGCCGGCTGTGACTCGGTCGCAGTTCACAGGAACCTCGTTGAGTTGAGCTGTTCGGTGACTCGATCAACTGTGGGCATGTAAGTAGTAAGTATTCCTTTCAGGTACAAAGTAGCGGTAAGATGTAGATAACTGGAGCTTTTAGTATAAATAGCCGCAGAGAATATTAGAAAATGATCTCTAAAGCTGAAGACCAAGAAAGTGCAGATTTCCGCCCTTGACTTCCTCTGTGCTTGCTTCTTATAATGGTTATACAGAAATATTCAGACTCAGATGGCACCTGAGAAAACGGTGTTTATGAGGTTGGGTAAATCTGATTATGACGCCAATTATAGCATCAGAAATCACTCATTAACACCCGTTTCTCGCGTCAAAGATTTAGGATTTCACTACGACAATAAGCTTGACTTCTCCGAGCACTACAAAATGATTTACAATAAAGCGTCTTCTCGAACATTCCTTATATTCAAAGCTCTCTCTATAGTGGATCAGGAAATGCTTCTTAGGGCTTACAAGTCATACATTCGCCCTATTGTGGAGTATGGTTCACCAGTCTTTTCTCCTTCGAAATCAAAAGACATCGCTCTTCTTGAAAAGGTGCAAGACAATTTCACTCGCAAATTATTTTTTAGGATAGCTTGTCGTAGATCTATAAGAGCTCCTCGTCCTGTAGCTAGAAATAGCGAATATAAATTGCATTCCTTAGTCTCTCGTCGTAAACTTACTGATGTCTGTGTGGTTTTCAAACTCTTGACTGGCCTAATTGATGTAGATGCTTCAAAATTCTATCGTATAATAATATCTAGAACTAGGGGCAGCTCAGAAAAAATATCTTACGGTGTACCCAAAACGAATACCAGGTCATGTAGTTTCACGTGTAGAGCTGGTTCCAGCTTTATCTCGCTAAACTCCTGTGTCCCTCGATCGTCGGCACATTACAGGCTGTTCAAGCACATGGCTAGAAACAAGCTTTTACATTTCTAGATTTAACAGTTGTTCTTCCTGTATGGCTGTTCTAGCACATGGCTAGAAACAAGCTTTTACATTTCTAGATTTAACAGTTGCTCTTCCTGTATTGGTGTTTTGTATTGTATTACTTCCTATATCACGTATGCCTTATGCATCGTACAGAAATAAATAAATAAATATTTGCTGGGAGTGACGTGCACATGGTGAAGTGTTCAGTGGTGGTAAATATAATGCAATGTCTACACACATTTAAGACCTATCTGTCGATGTAACTCCAAGTGGGCTTATGATTCTTAGATTCCATCAAGGGGAAGATGGGGGTTTTGAGTACGGATTAAACGCGGGACAAGACTTCTGCTGAAACCGGTCTACGACGTTCTTAAATAGATCCATAATTTATGTTCCTTTTTTACCTACAGGTCGGGACGGAAAAGGGCCTTCTTCATCACTAAACGATTAGGATTTTTAAAACTCGAATTTGATAAAGATTCTTTTATCGTGCTCCTTGAAGTTACAACGTTGCGGGTGATGCCAACAAAGAAAGAAAGCGTTTGCTCCACTATTATTTGGAGAAGTAGGCTATCTAATTTTCAACTGCTCTTATAAGTTTCGAACTAAGTTTTGGGGGCAGCCTCAAGCAATTGATATATCTGCTGTAAAAATGGTTCGTTAAAGCGAGTTAGGAAAATCGTTCAACTATCTGTTGCAGAACCCGGCTTAAATGGGATTTCCACCATAAATAAAGTAATCCGGACAGGCGTATAGCAGACAGTTCCTCAAAACAAATATAACGTATCATGTGCGCCATAGACACTTCATTAGTTAAAGCGAGAAGAGAAGTTCATGCCCATCTTAACGGTGCAAACACTTGAGGAGTCGAACTTGCGGCCATCCGTGTTTTTAGGGAAATAGAGGTTTTCTATTATTTCCACCTCCACGTGTTGTAGTTACCCCTCATTCCCAGCATTCATATCCTTTTCAAATACAACTTCCACAGATTCCTGCTGAATATGAAACCCTTAAGAAATGATCGCCGATGATATCAAATAGTGTCTATCGGCGGGGGTCGAGCATTCTACCTCCTCGTCCCCCTGGCCCGCCCACCCCAACACCTTGGCTTGCTCGAGAGTCCGGTGGCTGCCTTACGAGATAGTGGAGCCGCAGACATTTGCCACGCCCCTGATTAAAGAGCGGGGGGGGGGGGGTAGAACGCCACTCCGCCTCTATCGGCGAGATGGAGGTTGGTAAGCGTTCGACCATTTCTTGGTGGTTGATCGGATCAGGATTGTTGATCGTTGGGTCCCGCAACGTCCGCCTGCACACGGTGCGATAACTCATCCAGCCATGCCCCGGAAAACTCGTCGCTACCTGTGGCAATTTAGACGCGAGTGTTTACATTACCGTTGCCTAATTATACGGTAGCACTAACAACGTTTTAACGCATTTGTTTAAGCCTGGAGCGGCTGATATAAGGCAACATGTTGCTAAAGGATGTTTTGTTGCACAGTGTCGGTGGTCTAAGGCGTAGCATCGCTGCCTGGAAAGAAGAAGGTGCGGGTTCGAGCCCCACGTGGCGCAAGAGTTTTGATTGCAACAAAACATCCTGTAACAACATATAAGGTACCAATTTTATTTATTTATTTATGCGCCCATGGAGGCCACGCTAAATTTAATTGATCCATGGCTCAACAACAAGAGAAAGAACGCAATGGGACAGAACGAGGGGAAACGATTAAACTAGTTAGAACAAACAAAGCGACCAAACAAAATAAACGACTACAACCGTGGAATGTTAAGATAATGCTAGTCATACGCTTAAAACAAGTACTAGTTGGCAGATGAAGGAGATCACTCGCCAAATAAACCGAATCGGTTCAAGTGTCCTAATGCGATCACCTTTACCTACGATTTTTTTTTCGTAGTTTCCCGGTAACGAGGTTAGAATATTCTCCATGATTTGACAAAACGTCCCTGTCGTGTAAGCTAAGTCCAGGCAAAAAGGTAGTCGAAAAGAAAAAATGTCAGACCGGCAACAACCCGTGATGGCCGAAAATCGAACCGTGCATAGCAATAGGTGAAGACCTCCCCTTGGTAGAGGCTCCTCGGGCGTGATCAGGCTTAAGCACAGGTGCAGGCAAGGCGTATTCGGGACAGCGTCTACTGCTCTTCCAAAGGCTAGATGGTCGGCAGAAAGCTGAAGGGATAGAAGACGGTTGCCGTACCATTTAAAGCTGTGGGAGAGCCGCCCAGGCCAAAGAAGTATGAATCGCAATAGGTGAAGCCCTCCCCACCGGAGGGCTGGGGGCTTCACTTATTGCTCCTAGGGACTCTACCTGGTTGTGACGCAGGATGAGACCGGCCAGTTGCGCGGCCCTTGCAGGGACGCAGTCTAGAGAAAAAACCACGTTTGGGAAGGAGACTGGGTTTACTTCACTCAGCATGCAAGAAAATGGAAAGTGGAGTATGAGCAGGCTACGCTCACGGAAAAGCCACGAGTTTAGGGAATAAAAGATAATACGACCCGGATCAGTTGTGCTAGTTATCTGAACAAGTCTACAGCGGTACTAGGAGAATCTGGGATCCCAAGAGAACTTAAGCAATCTTCAATCAATCTTCTTTACAGCTTGTTTGACCTGAGAAGATTTTTCGCAAGACAGAACTGACACGGGCAGACTTTCAAGCCATTTCGTAGTACGAACAAAGAATGAGTTTATACGTAGCCCTTTCTGAAATGGACCCAGCTTGCAGTTGTATACGTTGAAACTACTTCTCCTGCCATTCGATGGATGAATTTTATGTGTCCGTCCGAAAAAGTCTAACTACCTTAGCCGAGGACTTTCCGCGCGACATAGGTCGTTACAGCTAGCAATGGAATTCGTATGTTCAGACCTTAGGCGTGGATGATGGACACAAAGAGGGCGCAAATAGGGTCGGGGGGGGGGGGGTCACCATGTAGGACTGCTCCACACGTTTTGGGTTGTACGAAACTAAAAATTTTGGCACTGGCATGTTCCCCACCCATGTGGTGAACTCTACTAGGCGATTTCTGATGTGGTTGGACATACATATGCCTTCTTAACAACGCGGATAACCAGCGAGTACAAGGCTACCCCCCCCCCTTCGAGCCATTTGCGCCGAAAGGTTACGTATCCGAAGGTGTCATGCCCACTAAGTTAGGCGTGAAACCAAAAGGCCTCCATGAGGGGTAACAGTCAGTTCGCTTTCCGTGTGGTCATGTATTAGATGCTATCATCCTCACTGCTCCTCCTGGAGCTAGATTCATCAACCGCTTACCGCCCCCTAACAGTGAAAACACCGCCAAATACCGGTGCTGATATATGACATATGGGGGGGGGGGGTTGGTGGTATTGTCACCGTTAGAGGGCGGTAAGCGGTTGGTGAATCCTGACCCAGGGGGTTTGACGGTATTTTCACCGGTAGAGGGCGGTAAACGGTTGATGAAACTGGCTCCCGATTGCCACAAGTGTCTAGTGTTTCGCATAGGGGGGGGGGGGGGGATGAAACAGCTGGAGTGATCATGGAGGGTGTGCCAGAGAAAATTCATAGAAGACGGGACGGGGAGGGGTAGGATCCGATTCATTTCTTCTGCACAGGCATGGATCCACCTTAATGGATCAACGGGATTATTGAGTCTGATGTACGCGTGGTTTTGCCTTGGTGAGGGATGCCCACGCCGCTGGTGTAGATGAGGGATTTACTTCAATGTGTACCGACAATGTCGTAGGTGCCTGTCAGACCGGTCTGGAAATACCATTGTGTTGTTACCACACCCAAATAATACCATGTTTTCTGAGCAGGATTGGTGCGGGAATCGCCCGTTTTATCTGTCGTCTGAGTCTTGTGCCGTGTACATATCTCGTTAGCTGCTCCAGGAAGAGTAACTCGCATCGCTTTGCAGGTCATGTCGATCACCAATGCGATTGAACTCAAGGAGGGTTACTTGATCACTTTCCCTGCTGGCCGATTCCGTATCGTAAAGAATGCGGTCGGAACGTTGCTTGCAGTTCCCGATAACCGGAGTAACGTCAGCGAAGGCAATGACGCCCAGTTACATGGTGCTGAAAACGCGAACCTTGACCTGTTCCAGAGGAGACTGTATGAACAGGAGCCAGGTACACTTATGAGCGAACAGTTTGGTGGTTCTTCACTTTCTGCAGAAGAATGAATATGTGATTATTACGAAGTCTTCATCAGCGTGGATGAGCGACATAGCCCAAGCACAGCAGCTTAGTATTCGTCTCCATTTGTTAATTGGTCGTGCCCAGAATATCGAGCACATACTCTGCGCAAAAACCTGCGTCTGCGCCTCTTTCCGGTTATTGGTTGTAATCGAGAGGTGTGTACAACCTCTGCCGAGGAGTGACTCTGATGAAGTAGAATATTGCAAACGTTGCGTCTTTCGAATGTAGCCGAATTGTGAATGTTTGGCAAATTCCATAATTTAAATGCATTCGATTTCGCGTTTTCAAGAAATCGTGTTTTTCTAGTGTACTCTATTTTAAGAATTCCGAAAAATCACGTTCCTGGGAATTTGGTCCTTTCACGACTCCAGAGGAAGGCGAGAAAAAAATTCGCCCGTACTTCGCCCAAGGGGTTATTTGATGTTCTTATCATAATTCCATCTTTTGAAATGTCCTACGATTACGGTAGATTACGGTAGGTGTGGGTGAGTAAAGGTGTGATATCATGTGCAACGATGACTTCCAAATTTTGACCAGGAGGGAGGGTTATTTAGCGTACTGTCGATGTACATGCCTCCACGTGGTGCCACTGGAAACTGTTTTGCGAGCTGAGCTGAACACTCGAATGTAGACGAAAGCCCTAGTGACAATCCGACCTACAAACGTTCTGTGACACATTGTATGGTTGATGACGCTTCAGAGTTCTCGAGATAATGCTGCGGCGTACGTGGGAGCCGACACGCACTTCCAAAGCCCGACGTGTGTGAGAAGAAGGGTCCCTGATGCGAAGACGGCATCGGGGAGAAACTCTGTGTTAGTTCAAAAGTCCAGCAACGTAAGCAAGACCCGCGTGGCAACGCTGAATATGGGTACGTTGACGGGGCGCTCGTGCGCTCAGCGACCTCGATTACCCCCGGGGCTGAAGTTTCGTGCCGCTCGAACGACATCCACAAAAAATCGATAATATCGATCGATATCGGTTGGTCGACTTCAGATTCGTGTTCGGCGACCTCGATTACACCCCCACGGCTGAAGTTTCGTGCCGCTTGAAGGACATTCACAAAAATCAGTAATATCGATCGATATCGATTGCCTTCCCTGCTGTCAACGCCTCCCGTCGGTGGTCATCTGAATGCCTAGGCACGGTTGCCGACGTGTTCGGCACGTCTACGGCTCGCTATGCGCGGTGCCGACGTGTTCGGCACGTCTACGGCTCGCCATGCACGGTCGCCGACGTGTTCGGCTACTCAGTGCCCCCATTCCAGTTGTGACGGAAACACGCACACACATACGTACACACACACAACACACACACACACAACACACTTGCTCCTTTATATATAGTAGGATAGGCGCTGGCACACTCGGCAGCAGCGGCGGCGGCAAACGCTTAAAGGCTCCCACAGAGTTCTGCGGCAGCGCCGCGGCCCTATGCTTAACCATAGGGCAGAGATGCAGAGCTCGCCGCCGGCGGCGTCCCTGCCCTATCCTTAACCATAGCGGCGAGCGGCGTTGCCGCAGAACTCTGTGGGGGCCTTAAGCCACGTGCACACTCCGCTGCGGCAGTGCGGCAGCCACGTTGAAGCATAGCACGGAGGGGCGGAGTCACACTGCGGCAGCGGAGGCCGCAGTGAGGGGGGTGTGCACACTTTCGCTGCCGCAGTGCTGCCGCAGCGGCCGCATAGCAGTGGCACTCACTGTCGCTGCATGCGGCCGTGGCGCACTCCAACAGTGCCGCAGTGTGCGAAACCAGCTCCGCCCACATTCCACTGCTCGCTGCCCGGTGCAAAGTGTGCACGCGGCTTTAAGCATAGGACAGTGACGTCGATTTGGCGGCAATCGATGAGCACTGCCCTATGCTTAAAGCCACATGTACACTCCGCAGCGGCAGTGCGTCAGCCACGCTGACAAGGGAACTGTCTGAACGGTACACCGCAACGGTCCTCCAAATAGTGGCAGAACATGTTCTGTTTTTGCCGAATGCTTGAGGCAGAGGAGTTGAGAGTGCAATGCTTAAGGGTCCACATAGCGGGCTTACCACAGCAGTGCAAGATGCCGTTGTCGGTGGACTGTTTTTGCACTTTTACCGTAGTATCGGATTTCTATAGAGATTTCTATGTCTGAACTTGGTTTTGGAGTTTGCTACGGTAAGATGTTTTTACTACTTGTTATTTGTCGACATCTCGTAATTCACCAGCAGTGTCCGAAATATGCCAAATGCGATTTTTTTATATGAAACCTTTACTCCAGTAAATTGTTCTCATTGTCAATGTAAGAAATTTGGACGCACCAACAAAACGAAACAACGGCATAAAGCTTGAAAAATGCTTCAAATACAATTGATTAGTATCGGTGAGGTTAGTGCAACCACAGTGTACTCACAGTGTAGGAGGAGACCTATGATTTTCAACTTGACCTACCGCCCAGATCAATATTATCGCCTCTGTTATGCTTACAATTCGCGCGGTCATAACGAGCTGCTTCCACCAACACTGACTCTACAATGTCTGGTAACCCTCGAGTGGTAATTCACCTACTGACACTGAAGCGCGGATCTCCACTGGATGCTGTCCCTTCGAGAGATGAGATGTTATGCCATCCTCGCTTGGGAGGGCTGATTGAGTTCACATGGTACAAGGCTGGCTATTTGACGACACATCCTGGTTGTTTGGAAACCCGAGTGGAATCGCATTCCCGGAAGACCTCGGCCCATGTGATGAGTCAGGATGTGAAGAAACTGTAGCCTTTATATGTTGCCCATACTGTGATCGTTCCTACTGTTGCACTTTATGCCTGTGTATCATTGGTGCTGAAGTTACTTCATAAAAATTTCAAATAAAATCGCATTTGGCGTATTTCGGACACTGCTGGTGAATTACGAGATGTCGACAAATAATAAGTAGTAAAAACATCTTACCGTAGCAAACTCCAGAAACAAGTTCAGACATGGAAATCTCTATGGAAATCCGATACTATGGTAAAAGTGCAAAAACGCGACGTAGCATGGGAACCGAACCCTCGACCTCACGAACATGAGGCGTCCCCTCTACCACTGCGTCACTCAGTTCACGGCACCAACTCCTTGCAGCCGCCGTGGTAAGCTCGCTCTGCGTACCTTAAGCATTGCACCCTCCTGTTGTTTGCTTCAAGGATTCGGCAAGAACAAAACATGTTCTGTTACTATTTAGAGGACCGAGATTCTCCGTATTGTACTCGTTCTTGCCGTTGCGGCGTACGTTCAGACAGTTCCCTTGGAGGGGCGGTCTTTATGTACGAATGGTCGCCGCGCCCGCGACGACGACTGTCGCGTGCGCGATGAGCTCCGCTGCGGTCGTGGGAGCTGTGCCTCATGACTTGCTGCAGACGCTAGGTTTGAGTTGTTGATATCCCTTTTTGCTGTTGCAGGAGCTGGGGAAAACATGCTCTGGTTCAGAAATTGAGTCCGAGTTATAAAACTAAGCAATGTTCTAATGCTCAATTTTATATGCTGCTTCTTCAGGAAAAGCTGAAAATATAACGCACTGTCGCAGTGAAACTGAGTTTGTATACACTTTCTAACACTTGATGTACAAGTTTTGATGCAGGTCTAGATACCACTGGCCGCTGAAGTCACACAATTGCGACGTCTTCTGCCGAGCATGCCACGCGAATCGCCGCGCCCGCGGCGACCATTCGTACATAATGTCCCGCAGCCGTTCCCTTGTGAGGCATAGCGTGGAGGTGCGGCGAGGCCCGACGTGCGGCAGTGAAATATGGGCGGAGCTGGTTCCCGCCCACATTCCACGATTACGGGGCAGCTCGGCCCCGAACATGCTGAGTCATCGCAGCGAGGCAGATTCCAGACGGAAGAGTCCCGGGGCCTACGCCGACCCTACATCTCTAGCCGCACGTGCAATTCATGCGACTGCTTTCCCACGATGGAGAGACTTCACATAAGATCCAAAAGAAAGATGTGACGGGATTTGGAAGTACCGTTGTTGCGAAATGGCGTCGTTCGAACCGGTTCGAGTGATGTTTGTCACTCACAGCAAAGGGGTGGAGATATAGCGATATATATGGTGCTGATAACCAAAGATCAACCTTCTTTTCTGAGAGCCTACAAATCTTACGTAAGGCCCATTGTTGAATGTGGTGTCTCAGTTTTCAGTCCCTGTCAAAAAAGGACATAAAACTCCTTGAAAGTGTTCAGAATAACTTTACCCGTAAGCTTTTTCTAAAGTGTCGTGGTCTAAATTACGACAATATTCCGAGTGGGTCTGACAGGGCCAAAATGCTCGGGTTGTCTAGCCTTGAGACTAGACGAAAGCGAGCAGATTTAGTTATGTTGTTCAAAGTCCTGACAGGAAGGCTTTCCATTGATCCAGTTGGATTTTTTGGCACCCCTTTGACAACTGACAGAAGAGGGCATCTCCGACTCTACCTGCCACTTGCAAGGTCAAAAGTAAGGTCAAGTTTCCTCATTCACAGGAGCATCAGGGAGCTCAACACCTTGCTTTCGGAGAACGAGAACATTGTTAATATGTCTCTATCCTCTTTTAAACGTTTAATTGCGCTAAGGTTTCGTTAGGCTTATTTTTTGTTTGTTATTGTTAGAATCTTACCGCATGTGATTGTTATCCGTGCCTTGTAATAAATAAATAAATAAAATATCCTACCTCGAGATCGTCAGCTGTGTATGAGTGGGCGTATAGGAAGACACTCTCAGACGGAGAGACCAGCACCTTTGTTGCTGTGGATACCGATCGCTTAAGGATCGAGAGCGCGAGGTGTGCAATCAGCCTGTGCCTTCCTGCAAAGTCAGAAGTGGACACTTCATAACGGATCCTGCAGATCCAGTTCGGACTCACTTCTGTGAGCCAAGAAGCGCCCCTCGTTCTATTATGCGCCGTACGGTGATCGAGAGGTGCAACGAATTCTGGGCACAACCCTATACGGGAACTCCAACCAGCGTTATCCAAGGCTTAGTAGGTGATGTGGCACAGCCACGCTTCGGTCAGGTGACACATGAGAACAAATATTATTATGCGCCGTAAGGTGTATGTTACGTGCGGTCAAACAGCGCTGGTGGTGTAAGGCGAACATCGCTGCCCGGAAAGCAGAAGATGCGGGTTCGAGTCCCGCCTGGCGCAAGAGTTTTGATCGTAACAAAACATCCTGTAACAACATAAGAACAAATATTGTTTAGAAAACGATATTTATGGTTTCAGACGGTACTTTCACAGCCCCAGAGCGGATGGCAATGGTGGAACAGCTAACTGTTCCCTCACGGAATGGGCAGGATAACTTGCGAACTTCGTTGAGGGGTTTCACAGTAAACTTCGAAGGGCGCTTCCTACTGTCATCCCTGCTATGGCAGCTCTATTACGGTTTTTGGCCTCACAGTTAACTATGGCCAAATCGCAGATCCTGCCTATAGCAAATGGGGGAATGGCGACAAGATATATCCGAATTCGCGAAACCTGTAGGTAACTGAAATACACTATGAGGTGAGACGCTTCAGACAGTTCCTCCAGGCGGCTGGTCGTCCACCTAGCACAAGGGTGTGTAAGGATCACCTTGATACCTTAGCCAGCAACCTTGCCCACTAGTTAGCTCTGGGGGGCAGTCGTTCGGTACACCGTGCTGTCCGCCGCCCACTTCCCGCCCTGCCCGCGCCGCCCTATTTGGACAAGTTTGCTGCGCGCGAAACTGTAGTTAGTTGGCGTGAAGCCGTCCAAAAGCCTAACAGCTGGTATGAGACTATTGGGAAGCGCATCACGGGGAACTCTGAAATCATTTTCCTGATTTTGCCAACTCTGAAGATGTTGCTGTACTTGTCGGAAAATGCGGACGACGCCTTCGTACTGAGCAATGGGGGACCTGTAGAAAGCCTTGGCGCTGCACCTGAAAACTCTTTCCCTTCAAATATGGTGAACGAGATTCTGACTCTTGTCTCAAGAACGAAATCAGTTCAGGATAGCGCTACAGGGCCAAGGAAAGTGATTAGAAATGCGATGCCTCCATGATAGCAGGGACCCGGACATCTTGTCCTCGGTGCGCCCCTCGCCCCGCCCCTTTCTGAGGGCGGTGTATCCAACGACTCTCCGCCGTTAGCTCTCAATGTGCCCCCGTCCCCTCGTTGTACTCCTCTGAAGAGCCCTACACATGGTATCCTGCCCTTTCCGTGAGGGAACTGTTAGCACACTTGCCTTTGTATTCAGGTATATGCTTGCTCACAAATGCGGTCTCATGCTTCACACGATGCAGTTGTTTTTATTCGTATGTTGTATGTTTGTACTTCAAACGCTTTGACAGAGAGTGTCCTAAAGTATTTATCTCAAACAAAAGACGAGTCTCAGACATGTTTCTGAACATCCTGCAGAAACTCAGTGACCGTTGTGGCTGGATCGGTTTATTTCCTCAGTGATATCACCAACAGTATAACTGGTGTGGAAATATCTCACGCGATGATGAGACGCCGGTCGTGCAAATCGCTGAGGAAACAGCATGTTCCGACGCGAGACGGTACTGCACGCGAAATAGCGGAGAGGCAGCGAGAGGTGGCAGACGCGCTGCAAATCGACGTGACTCAGCAGTGGCGGGGACGAACGGGGCCGAGTTGCCCGTCAACCACATTCCACTGCCCACTACCGAATGCTAAGTGTGCCTGCGGCTTTACCCACCTATGCCTACCGTAACCTATCGTAATCGACCGGAATTTTGAAAGTGGATATCATACTCGTGATGAGCATCCTAAGTCGCCCCGTAGGCTAGTGAATGCCCGAGTTCATCCCTCGGCGGCAGTGACGGGGCGTACACATTCCACTGCCGGCAACAGTGCGGCAGTGGAATGTGTACGCCCCGTCACTGCCGCCTTCGCTGCCCTAGCGCGAATCCGCCCCTCCACGCTATGCCTCAGGGCCTGTTCATTCTCCGCGACGGCAGAGGCGGGAGCGACAAAGCGAAGGATACCTGTCGATTTTTCCCAGGCAACGGCTCGACACTGATCGATACGTATCTTTCGCCTTGTCGCTGCCGCCTCTGCCGTCGCTCCCGTCCCGAAGTATGAACAGATCCTCAGCGTGGCTGTCGCACTGCCGCTGCGGGGTGTGCATGCGGCTTAAGCATTTGACGCCGCAGCTGCCACTGCCGCTGTTGCCGAGTGTGCAAGGAGCTTATGGACTCAAAGCTAGCTGGTGCTCATCCCAATCAAGCGACTGATCGGAAGAAATGCTTCCACCACACATGAAGAGCGGACTCCTCCGCTAAACGGTACAAATGTTATTGAAAGTGGTGATGATGATGAGCGTTATTTAGCGTGTTGATCACGAATTTGATATAAGTTTTTAGCATATGTTTTCAGCGGTGGATTGCAGTTGGTTACGGTAGAGTATAGATGGGTGCTGGAAAATGAGGGTGGTGGGTTCACGATCACTTTCGATTTCGCCCATCCTTTGTCTAGGAATTATTACAGCTGCTGACCACTAATCTGTCGCCATTTTTAAGTGTGAATTTTTCGTGCGTTTTCCATTTCAAAGGAGAAGGTAGGAAAGACGATTCTGTTGTAGACAACCTTAGGAGGCATTCACATTTGCAGCGGCAGTGCAGCAGTCACACTGGCCACGTTGTTGGATTACATTCAAATTCAAATTCTCGAAAAATTTCGGCATTTGAAATCATTCTAATGTTCTCAGTAAGCCGCAATTATTCTAGTAGGCACTATTGTACTTTACGGACTTCAGAGGGGGAGAGGTCGAAATTTCTTTTCGTCCAAACTTCGCCCAGGTGGGTTATTTGGGGTGCTGATCACGAATCTGACATCCGTTTTTGAAATGTCGGCGGATTAGGGTGGGTTACGATAGCTATCGGTGACTAAGGCTGTCGATGTCATAATCACCGATTTCGGCAGATATATCCATGCTGATATTGCTCTTACCTATTTTAAGGCATGTTTACTTTGTCGGTAGTCGAAAAACAAGCCTAATTCTCGGTTGCTTAGTATTCCTGGGGCCGTATGCTCGTCTACCCCGAGTCTCTCCCGATGGGGGATCGGGGTGTGATGAGATATGCTGATATTGATTGATTCTCCCCCAACGGGGGAGCACGAGCATACGGCCCCTGAAGACTACACCAAAACAAGCGCAAAGGTAAGACACTTTTTCGATATTCTAAAGCGTTTCTTACTGGGCGAAAAGGTGGCCATGTCTTAGTCACCGGTACATACCGTAATCTACCGTGCTCCAGCATAAAACGAAAAACGGATATCAGATTCGTGATCAGCACTCCAAATAACCCCCTGGGCGTAGTTTGGGAGAATTTTTTTACCTCTCCTCGCCCTCTGGAGTCCTTAAAATACAATAGTGCCTTCAAGGTATTTAAAAGATTTTGTTCAAATGCTCAGCGCAGATTTGTAAGCAAATGTATTCTATGGTTATTCCCAACTGACCTATTATAACGAAGGTGTTCGAATGTTTTTTTTTAAACTTAGATTTGAATAATGGAACTCGAGTATTCGAAAAATCGCAATCTTCGAATGAATTCAAATGCGAATATCCAAGAAATCGCGTTTTTCAGACGCATCTTTTTGGGATTTTTCGAATTCATTTAAAATTTTCTGAGAGTTTGACTACGGAGTGCACCTTTAGTAGTGCGTCTTTTGGTTAGAATTAGTGATGTGCGTAGGATTAGCTTAACAAATCGTTTGATGTGGTTTTCATTCAAGTTATTATTTTTATTATAGCGGACCGGTTGCTCTATTTCAGATCCAAGTCCGGGTCCTTCAGGCACACGCCATGACAGGTTGAATGCGCTAGATGCCTTGGGTCGGGAACGAAGTACGTTGTGTGGCTGATTGTGCTTCTCCAATTCGCTTAGATCTCTTACAGTTAGCGGTGCTACTATTCCAGGTGCTCCAACATCCGCCTTCAGCAAAGCGCAATTGGCGTCTCAACCTGCTCCTGCAGGTGAGTCCTGTTTATCCAGCCCTGCTTATCGCCTGCTTCGCTATATCTCTTTCAATCTGTTTTTCTTTTCCTATCTTATGTTGCCATGTAAATTGGCGTGATCAGCGTAATATTCCAAGGGAGCGGTAGCAGCCCGTTTCCCTGTTTATTTTCGTTTCTATAGTTCATCCTATCTCGGCGATGTTCGAGCTATGTAGGAATCTTAAGGGATGAAGAGATAACTGTTGGGGTCAGTCAACTCATTTAAGAAAGCGCCACTCTTTCCTCTTGTCCAGGATCGCGTAGATGTCATTTGAGTGTGTATTTTGGCATGGAAGGGTTGCCGGACTTCAAGGGACGCATGGTAGCGCCGTTGGAGGATTTGCCGGGTATGGTGTGCACTCCCGATTCGATGTGCATGATTTGGAATTCCCACTGAGACCAACAAAGTCTTCCATTGTTCCGGAGTCGGTGAATTCGTTCCGGACTTTTTCGGGAAGAAAAATTCCAAGTTGTTCATCGGCTCGATACGGCAAGTCATTGTTTAGGCCATAGACGCGTTTAAACTGCCTCCACGATATCCCATACAAGTAGAATTCGTAGACCTTGGACATTTGTACTTTATCTTTATTCTTATTTTGGCCCAAAGAAGTACTTGCGGTGACGAGCCCTGACGAACATCTCAGCATCAGTGTTTTCGCGTTCTCAGACAAGCTTGTTGCAATCCATTGAGCTCTTTTTGGGCTACTCACAACTTGTGGAGTATGAAGTGATATATGGTGGGATCGGATCAAATTGTGGCTACTGTATCAAACACTGTGTTATCCCGATTAAGTTCAAGTCAGTTTTCATCTCCGCCAAGAGAAGAAGCTCATAGCTCGTAGAAGAAGAGCTGTGGAGTTTCATTAGACCACTTCCTGTATCAGAGCCTAGCAATAGATGGCTGACAGGGTTCTCGTCAATTGTGGTTACCGTACCAAACACAGGGCAAATTTGATGTCAGGTTCGAGCTACTGTACTCAGTGATCGAACGTCTTTCTTTAATGCCTTTAGGCATTTTGGATTCTAAGACCAGGTGGCATAAATCGAAATCTCAAACCATACCACAAGCAGGCCTTCTGAACGAAGATTGTGGTTGGTGTTGAAAGTGGAACCTGGGAAGAACGTGGTATTCGTTTCCAACACTGTGCTGTCATCCAAGCGCAACCGCCACTGCGTCCGTCAGTAGCTCTTGCCTTTCGACTTTGTTTAACATTACTGATACATCCGTAATGCCGAGATTCGAACAGAGGTCTGGTGGCGATATAGAACCATATTTGGTCCTATTTAACCTCACTCCAGCGATTGGTGCTCGTCGCTGATCGTTAAGTGCATATGGAATTACTTATTGCACCTGTTTCCACTTTTTACATTACATTACATTACATTTTACATTTTACATTATGGCTAATTCTGAATGTGACCCTAGCTTACCCTTTAAATTACTGCTCTCGCAAGACAGCTGGTGTCCCCAGATATCCATCACACTATATAATAACTGGTACACACTTAGCCGTGGAGCACGTCAAAAAATAGGGGCGGAAACATCAATGGGCGGAAACATCAATGGGCGGAAACATCAGGGGCAGAAACATCAGGGGCAGAAACATCAGGGGCGGAAACATCAGGGGCAGAAACAACAGGGGCGCCAAATAGCAGAAAATACCCAGACGCCTTCTACGTGCCTGGAGATGCCGTAGACGTGCCGAACACGTTGGCAACCCTGCATGGCGAGCCGTAGACGTGCCGAACACGTCGGCAACCATGCCTGGCGATGCCGTAGACGTGCCGAACACGTCGGCAACCCTGCATGGCGAGCCGTAGACGTGCCGAACACGTCGGCAACTGTGCCTGGCGATGCCGTAGACGTGCCGAACACGTCGGCAACCGTGTCTGGCGATGCCGTAGACGTGCTGAACACGTCGGCAATCGATCGATATTATCGATTTTTTGAGGATGTCGAGCATGCGCCCTGAAACTTCAGCCCTGGGGGTAATCGAGGTCGCTGAACACGAATCTGAAGTCGACCAATCGATATCGATCGATATTATCGATGTTTTGAGGATGTCGAGCAGGCGCCCTGAAACTTCAGCCCTGGGGGTAATCGAGGTCGCTGAACACGAATCTGAAGTCGACCAATCGAATCGATCGATATTATCGATTTTTGTGGATTTGGCGATCGGAAATTTTAGTCCTGGGGTATCGTGGTTGGTGAATACGACTCTGAATCCAGCTATTGAAGTGTCGAGTGCCTTCATTCCATTTTGAGCCGCATTTACGATTTGTTTGTGGATGTCTTTCTTGCGGTCCGATCTCCCCGCCCCTGGGCTAATCGACGTCACTGAACTTGAATCTGAAGTTCATTGTTGAAGTATAGGTCGATATCGATCGATATCGACCCGTGTTATCGATTTTTTGTGGATATCTTTCTTGCGGTCCGAAACTTCCCTCCCGGGGTAGTCGAGGTCGCTGAACGCGAGGGCAAAGTCCCTTTCTGAAGTGTCAGTCGCCATCAATCCAGATTGAGCCGTTTTATTAATTTGTTTGTGGATGTCGTTCCGGCGATCGGAAATTGGGCGCTATGTGACAACGGAGGGGTTAGCAAAATTCAAAAAAATATATATATATGCCTAGGTAGACATTTATGTAAGCAATACAAAACCACTTACCATTTAACCGGAATGGTCCTCCATGTTGCTTGGGGGCGGGGTGTCGTCCGAGTATCTGTTCTGTGCTCTCCTCCGCTGACGCGGAGGACGTGTTTACATAACCTACACCCCGGAGTCCCTTCCCTTGCCCAAATCTGAATCCCCCCTCGCTTCCATTCCCCTCGGCGCGCCTCCCCTTCCTCCCGAATCCACCCCCCCCCCCTCGCTCCAACCTCCCTCGGCACGCCTACCCCTCCTCCCTCGCTCCCACATCATACACAAGTAAAAAAAAAACTCTAAACAAAAAAAAACATAAAAACACCGCGGCCGTGAACTTCGGCGGGCAATTCAAAGGGCGTACTCCTACTATCGGGCGTGGGTCCTGCAGCGAAGATGATATTGCACGAGGAGAGAGAACGGAGGCGTGGAGTGCGCGAGACGGCGCGACGAAAAACCATTCCAAGCGGACCACTTCACCGGTCTCCGGGCATCTCGCCCCCGCGACCGCAGTCTCGGCGCACGAGCCGTGCTTTGTTTCGCGTCTGGTGACTCGCCACACCCCGGAGTCCCTTCCCTAGCCCAATCTGTGCTCTCCTCCGCGACAGCGGAGGAGAGCACAGAAAAGGCCGGACTCTTCCGTCTGGAGTCTAACCTACCACGTTCGGAACCGCACTCGCGGGGGCGAGTGGCGCGTTGCACGGCCGCGGTGAGTTTTTATGTTTTTTGTCTAGAGTTTTTTTAGAGTTTTTTTTATATTTGTGTATGGTGTGGGAAGGAGGGGGAGGGGGAGGCGCGCCGAGGGGGTGAGAGCGAGGGTGGTGGATTCGGGAGGAAGAGGAGGCGCGCCGAGGGGGATGAGAGTGAGGGGGGATTCAGATTTGGGCAAGGGAAGGGACTCCGGGGTGTGGCCCTGTTGCGCACCCGTGTTTAAATTGCCTACACCCCGGAGTCCCTTCCCTTGCCCAAAATTTGGAAGCAAATTAAAAAGAGGAGTATCTCTCCTCAGGCTTTAAGTTACTCGGGCGACCCCGCCCCCCCCCCCAGGCAACATGGAGTCGACACCATTCCGGTTAAATGGTAAGTGGTTTTGTATTGCTTACATAAATGTCTACCTAGGCATATATTTTTTTTTCAATTTCACCAACCCCTCCGTTGTCACATAAAGGATAAAGGATAAAGGACGGCGTTACTCAATCCCTTCTGGGATGCGCCAGCGCATTCTACTTCTACGGGATGTCGTGGAGGCGACATGAATGCGTATTTGGCCATACAATGACTTGCGGTGGCCAGCCGATGAACAAGTCAGCGCTCTATCCTTCCCAGACGAGTCTGGTACCAATTCACCGACCTCAGAGGGATGGAAGGCTTGGTTGGCCTGGGCGGGAAATCCGAACCAGTAACCTGGTATCGGGTGCACGCGACAGTCGCGCCTCCTCCGACTGCGCCACACGCGCCCTCGTTGTCACATAGCGCCGGAAATTGTAGTCTAAGGAGTATCGTGGTTGGTGTGCACGACTCTGAATCCCCTTATTGAAGTGTCGAGCGCCATCAATCCAGATTGAGCCGTATTATCGACTTTTTTGTGGATATCTTTCTTGCGGTCCGAACTCCCCGCCTCTGGGCTAATCGAGTCACTGAACTCGAATCTGAAGTTCATTTTTGAAGTATCGGTCGCTATCAATCGATTTCGACCGGTATTACCGTTTTTTTGTGTAGTAAAGGCGCTGTTACCCTACCAAAATCCAGGTTTGAATAACGCGCCATGTGCGGTTACACTCCTTAACGTGCAGTGTGCCTTGGTGCATGAAGTTTCGAAAATCATGGTTGAATATCGACTTTTCTGTGGATATCTTTCTTGCGATCCGGTACTTCCGTCCTAGGGTAGTCGATGTCGCTGAAGGCGAGCGTGAAGTACACATTTGAGGTGTCCATCGCCATCAATCCACTTGGGGCATATTATCGATTTTTACGTGGATTTAGTTATAAAATAGTGAGCGGGGGAAGTAGGGGGGGGGGTGAATTACGGCACGAAAACACGAAAATAGCGAAAAATACCCAGACGTCTTCTCCCTGATGGGAACTTCTGCCCTGGAGGTGGTCGAAGTCTCTAAACACAAGTCTGAAATTCGCTTTTGAAGTATCGATCGCCATCAAGTGATATTGATCAAGCTATAGATTTTTTGCGGATGTCGTCTAGGCGGTTTAAAACTTTAGCCCTGGAGGCAGTCGAGGTCACTCAACACGAATCTGAAATTCGTTTTTGAAGTATTGATTACCATCAATCGATACTGATCAAGTTACCGAGCGCGAAAATAGCGGAAATACCCAGACGTCTTCTACGTGCCAGGGATTTAGAAGACGTGCGGAATACGTCGTGTGACGTGCCTGGGACTCAAAGGACGTGCCAAAGGCTTCGCTCAGCGTATTTGGGGATTCGGATAGACGTGCCGAAAACGTCGTCCGCTGAGGGTGGATCAGTGAGGGGGACCAGTAGCAGTAATGGGGACCGTTTCAATAGGGGAAGACCAGTGGTGGGGAACCAATAGATCGCCCTATCACACCATATACTATACCTACTGCGAGCCCTTTGTACTCCTAGGTAGGGAAGAAAACTGTGCAAGTAGAGCAGCTAACTTGATGTGATTCTCCTTAGCTTAGTGATACTGCAACACCGCGCGAAGCGCGCAAGTGCGAGGAACGCCGATAGGCGTGTCGGAGCACTTGTTATTCAAATGAGAAACCAATGCGCTGTAACCCATAAGACTGAATTCTTCACTGTTTGTTTAGTGTTTACGTTGTAGAACCTCGATTAGCTTACTTTTCTTAACAGGATGATAGTCAATTGTGACTCTTAGCCCGGCATCCATTGTGATTCCTTCGCATAAGCCAGAAGCATTGCATTCAGTGGTCGATCCCTGCCAACGAGGTCATCTCGATTCTTCAGAAAGCTATGAAAAGCACAAAATTTTATCAGGCTAAGAAACATCCAGTATGTACTGTTCTTTCGAGTGGATCAAGGAAATCCACGTATAAGTGGAGAATCTACACAAATGCAGCTCCACAAGTCAGAGTTCAGTAAAGCCAATCGGCAGAGATAGAAATATGCATAGTTCACATCAAACGAATCGTTTCCACATGAACATCAGAACAGTAGAATTCAGAGGTCAGTCACACAGCCGATTGAAATTAGACAATTGGTTCACTTGCTTATTTCTTCAATCATCAGCGAAATTCCGGACCATAAGCAACAGTGGTACATGTGATTGCGCTTTGAGCTAAAAACCTTCAAATGCTCTCGCGCGGAAGTTTTTGCATTCAAACGCGTCTCTGGGTGCCATTTTTATAAACAGGTAACGGGCGACCACTGCAGAAGACGAGTATGCAGACACCATTCACACCGAGTAGTGAAAGGAAAAACTACTTTCGCTGATGATTGAAGAAATAAGCAAGTGAACCAATTGTCTAATTTCAATCGGCTGTGTGACTGACCTCTGAATTCTACTGTTCTGATGTTCTTGTGGAAACGATTCGTTTGATGTGAACTATGTATATTGCTATGAAAAGCTTTCTGAAGGCCTGACTAAATACGCAGAAATGTCGCGTCGGATGCAAACTGGTTCATTCAGAGGATCAACACCTGCGTCTCCGCATTTCTAGCAGAAGAAAAAAACGCAAAACTGTCAGTCGAGGCACAGCGCAACACATCTGGATAAAGTCGCCATCAACAAACCTGTCGAATCGCTGACTGGGATTCAATCCGAGCCTGCAGAAGCTCTGCGGAACTACTCCAGCTGAGTTCACAAATGTGCTAAGGTTCATACCTTAGGTCCCATGGAAACGGATTCTGTCCTAAATGGCTTATTCACGATTGAATTCGCATCGCCTGTGCTTGGCGCGTCCCAAACAAGGATTCTTAGGAGAGATTGATTATTTCCACTCTGTCATTTATCCACCGTCTTATCAGTAAGTCAGCAATGCTACTAGCTACATAGTCCTTCATGGGGTTGAAAACTGAAACCGAAGTCAATACCACCCGTTCCTTTTCTACACGACAGTTTGATCGGACTCTAAACGCCCACACGATCGATATTAGGATTTAGAGAGATTTTGAATAAAATGACAGCATTCTGTTGTTTCTAGAGCAAGTGTATTTTTAATTAGGCGATATTGAAGGAACATAGTGTTTGTTGGGGCGTGACAGAAATAATGCCCATAAGTGATCCATGATTATTCCATCAACGGGACCTTCTAGCGGCTGTGCGTTTTACAGTTTTATGGAAACTCAAGACGGATACTGGACGAACCACCATTCATGTCCCTGCAACTTTAACGACCTCTGGAGAAGGTTTAGTGTAGTGGGATTCACGTTGTATCTCATATCTGTTTCCGCTTGAACAGAGAAGCTTTCCCGCGGCTGTGCCCTCCGCGACATGTGTTGCTGTTTCAGTCCTTCTCAAACACTCTTTCGGATCTGTGGTTTTTATTGCTGTTGTAATAGTTGCTTGCCTTCTTCTCTTTGCCGATGTCCCTGTGTTGCAGAGCGACGCTTCATCGGCATTCCAGACGTGAGCAGACGAGGTCAGCACCCGGTGCTTGTCTATAGGGTACCTGGCGAGGATCTGTGCTACAGCTTTGCTCTGCACAGGGTGAACCGGTCCTGCCAGGTGTATCGTTGCGTGTCCTGCAAAGCGACGGCCAACGTATACACAAAGGTTACGGTACGTCGTATCATCCTTCGCTTCGATTTCTAATTTGGCTCCTCCGTGAGCCAGTCAGTTGTATCCCATTTCTTCAATTGCGGTCATATATCTGCAGTCGCGAGAGCGGTTGTTGAACGCGTTTTTCCTTTAATATGTCTGGAACAGGATAGCGTTCAAAATTTGATTGTTTTGCAATGTTGCTGAAAAAATTTGCCTTGAATGAAATAACTGCGTTAGTGATCCAGTGTGAGCTCAACTGGAGTAGTGCGGGGTAAGGTTCGAAATTGTTTGATAATCAAATAGTTTAAAGACGACGATAAATAATTAGCCTAACCCTATGAAAATATGGTGAAGCGATAGTCAGGGTGCACTTGCCGGCTTCTGCCCAGACATTGATATGCTTGCTTTTATGATTGACATAGAGATGATGTTGAGATATTGAACCGACGTGACGCCTGTGGTATAGTTCTGGCTTCATTAATTGTACGTGTTCAAAGTATAGTCCTATCCTATTATAACGTCTCCAGATAAGACACGACTCCCGATTGACGTAGATTTTCTCGGAAACCGGGCAGCTCACCCTTACACCATTACAAACCACCTCCGGTTAAGACGCGACGGATATAAGTCTACTCCCGTTATAGCGCGATTCCAAGACGAACTGCTTGTTCAATGTGACTCCAATTATAACACGACCAGGACTCAATTCCGGTCCCACACAGAGACTGAAGACGAGCAAGATGCTGACTGCGTTTGTTGTCGGACTTACTTTTCTATTGCCTCTCTCGCAGTCAAGAGAGGCGCCCATGCGAAAATGTATTTGATGCATATCAATGCTTTCCGTGCGTACATAGTCGGCAATTTGTAGAGCGTAAGACACCCGATAGCCATTAGAAGCGGCCGTAGGTTGGAAGATTTCGTCAATCAGGATGTTGGTTCTACATTAGATCACCAAGAACAATGTTCTACACATATGTTTTAGTTCTATAACGGGTTTTGTAGAGGCTCTATAGTGTGATGCTTTGTTGTGATCAAAAGTCGCGTGTCAGGCAGGACTCGAACCAGCACTCTGTTTTCTGGGCAGGATTCTGGCCCTTTACACATCGCACTAAAGATCCTGATATTACGGGTGAGTGCTGGTAGGCCATTGCTACGAGGATATCGCGAAAGTTCTGTGCGATCAAACAGCGCTGATGGTGTGATGTACTATCATACTACCCGAAAAGGACTGCAGGTTCGGATCTTACTGGCGCGAGAGTTTTGATCGCAACAGAAGATTTTACAACATCAGGTTACACAGTTTTGTTTTTGATCACGACTTACCTTCGATATTCGTTATACTATTACATACTTGTACTATTACTTACCGTAGAATCTCTGACGGACAGGACAGCATTAATAATCTAAAGTTGTACTAGTTCTTCACGCTTTCTTTATGGGCACATATTTCACAGAAATTTAGCCATCGATTTTAGGTTAATCTTTGCATAAAATTATGTGAAAAAAATCAGCGTAGGACACAGTTTTTCACAGGTCTCCTCAAACACCAACAACGATAGGGACTAAACTACTTGAACTTCCCCAATTTGGTCAGCATTGGAAGTGTTCACTATATATTGCTCTTATAAGAAACTGTCAGTGCATGCAGGAGAATTTGAAAAGTGGAGCCACTAAAGTGGATGGGGGCAGACGTTAAGGAATGTGGGTGCTCGTCGTATGTCTGAAGGAGAACTAACGTTTGCTGGTGCCTACATGCCACTATCTCCCCAGTAGTGTATTTCCAAATCGTGAAATAGAAGAGAATTGCTCGTTGTGCATCAGCGCGGTGCAAAAGAGCTTTGTATTCATCGTTCGTGCTTCGCTGGCTGTTCTAAGCTGTTTCAGTGGTTGAACTGCTTCAGGTGCTGAGAAATGTGGAGTTCCAAGTCGACCCATGTACGATCGGACATGTATGCCTGCCGAGTAGATGGACAAAGGAGAAGACGAAAAGGGTGCTATACGACGTAAGAGCCGCGGCTTGGCATATGCATTGCTTTCGGCGCATTCTCTCGAGATTTGCAGAAATATCAAGATTTGAGAGCGGACAGCAGTTGCGCAGATTCATCGCCAAGGGACGAGTACCACAAACTCCTCATGGACGTTAGGCAAAACGAAGACATTAGTAAGTGACTGCTTGATCAGTTCCTCCATTACTGCCTTGGCATGATGAGTTTTGCAGCAGAAGAGGAGAAGGAAGAGATGCTCCATTTTTTCCGAAACTACGAGAGGTTTCGAAAGACACTCAAACGGTAAGTGCGCCCTGCTTCTCGTGTCTTCTCGATTAGGAGTCTTGTTCAGGAACATCAAGCGCAGTAAAGTCAATGAGACACAGCAGAGCAGCACAGATTCGTCAGCTCCGGATCTAAGCGAAGCTAGCCCTTTGGAGGTGCGACCTTCTGCTACTTGTGTGAAGTATTCGGAGAAAATTGTTCACTCCCCTTCTTCCTTCGCCGCTCACTAGTCGGAGTTCTAACGCTAGCTTTTTGCGTGAATGCAACGCTAGTTTTGTGCGTGAATGCAATGTCTCTTTGTTCGAATTCTGTCGACCCCGAAGACTACCAGCCGTGACGATTGCAAGACTTTCCAGAAGAAGTATCGAACTGGATTTGGACACACCTATGCTGGACGGGTTATACTCCCTGCACTTCGCCGAAAGGGAGAGCAGGAGCGAGCGATGCGTATCCAACGAGGTTTGGTACCCGAAGCCTTCCAATTGGCGCCGATATCGCTCCAACTACGCCTCTTATTTAAGGCCAATCTCTCACCTCTGTATTACGTGCGAAACGCGAAAACGATGGGAACTGCAGTCAAGTTTCGAAAGAAACAGAGGTGCGTGTTGCTGTTTCTGTACTTCTCGTTCTTCTTCCAATTTCAACTTTTCTACCACTTGAAAGGATTTATACCTGTAATTACAAAATACCAATTTTTCTTTGAACTTATTTCGTTAAGCCTTTTTTTGCTTAAAGTACTTTTCTTCTTCTGCTCGATCTCCGAATTTAGATAGATCATACAAGTGCGGTTGGTCTGATTTCAGTTCCTGTGGAAGCATCATAGAGAGGTAGCGCAATGTAGCAAGTGCTCGCCTAGGTATGACCGGAATACGGCCGGACTCCTGAGTGCTATCCTCTCTTCAGGTTGCTCGAGAGTGACTTCCGCATACTGGAACTCACACCATAGGTATACTGAATGCCAACGGCTGCACTTTTATTGCCTATGTCAATACATTTTTTAATCAACCCTAGTTAAACACTTCGACATTATATTTTGTTTCGCCATGCCGGCACTTTCTTTTTACTTAATTATCTTTCAAGCCTTTGCACTGGCTCTTCTGAAAGATCTGCAGAAATAATTTTGTTTAATGCAAATGCAGTTCATAGCTTCGTCCGAAACGCTCACAACAATTTGCTGGTGTTAGTTGTTGTAAAGCCGATCTCTGTTTTTTTATTGTATCTTTTCTGTGTTTTTTAATGGCGCACTATGGGTGCAATAATGAATGAATGAATGAATGAGGCAGCGACGCACGATTTCATTTTTTAAAGTCATCGGTTGCCTAATAAATAGTTGATTTTTGAAGATCATTGTCAAAATGCGTTGAGATTCTTGACAGCCCTGGCACGGCGAGACTGATGATTTTTTTGTTAATTCCTGAGAAAGGGCTTGATTTCCCTTTATTGAATGTAGCTATTCGGTTGTGGAATCAAATTTACTCTCATGGTCCTTGTGGTTAAGGTCCCTCGCTTGCAAGTAATCGCAACACTCTCCATCTTCTTTCTAAAGAAGGGTCAGAGAACTCTTGCTCATCACCTTTTGCCGTCCTTTTGTCTATCACTCCTCCACCGCTACCAGGTGGGTATGCCACTTCCCTTTCGCTATAGGACACATTTTGAATGGACCCTTCTCACCTTCTCAGTTACGACATAGTGACCCTTTTGCTGAGGCACTTCCTATCTCACTCTGAAGGAGTAGTTTGACATTCCGGCGTTTCTTCCTCGTTGGGCAGCTTACGAGTTATTTCATGCCGCTTCTACGGGTATATCGTGGGTGCGATTTGAATGCGTATTTTGTCCATGTTCTAGGCGCGGTTAGACGGGGGCCAGCTGCCGCGTGCACCCGATTCCAGGTTCCTGCTTCGTATTTCTCGCTCAAGGCAGCTAAACCTTCAATCCCTCCGAAATCAATGAATTGGTACTACTGAATCGCTCATCGGTTGGCCGCCGCAAGTCATTGTATACGCCAAATGCGCATTCAAATCGCCTCCACGACATCCCGTAAAATTAGAATGTGTAGCCCATTCAACAAGGCTTTAACTAACTTTATTCTTTGTCCTCTATTTGGCCTATACAATGACTTGCGGAGGCCAACCGACGGACAGGACAGTCTCTTATCTTCTCGGAAATGGTATTATTTCACCGAGCTCGGATAGAGCGGGGAATCGGTAGGCCTAGGATGGGCCTGAACCAAAAATCCCGATTCGGAGTGCACGAGACAGTCGAGCCCCTTGCAGCTGCGCATCACACGATCTGCTTAGGTGATGCGGCGGAATTAATGTCAGTCCCATATTCTTTTCCATCTTCTTTCTTCTCTATATTCTTCTGCAATACAGAACTCTCCTTTACCTCTAATAAGTCCGTGACACATGGTTAAGTACAATGCGCTATTGTTAGGGGCATCTACTTCATCTGTATCGCTTTCACTATGGCTGGGTCGTGAATCGCTCTCGCTCTTGGTAGAGCTTTGCCTTTGCACCTAATGCAAGCCGCTAGGGTCTGCTTACAAGAAAAGCTATACGAGTTATTTGACAAGGCTTACAAAGCTTTTACTTGGTGAAGTAGTTTGGTTTTTAGGAGAGTTTTCCTAATACTGCAGGTGTTCTACGTACGCATCGGTTTTTTTTCTCTGTTCATTTTTGTACCAGTTTCTGAACCGTTACTTTAGACTGCGCAAAAGTACCGCTTCGGCCCTACCATAGTAGCTGATCTCAACGTTTTGTTCTGAGTACCTTTACCACTCTATGGCCTCACTATTTGTCATCATTCCAGCGTTGACCTGCTTCTATTCCTAGTTGGTTCTGGCTTTCTGGTGTAGCTTGCTGCTGCGTCTGTAGTGTGGTTTCGTGATTATTCATTAATACAGTTCTTCATCTTGTAGGTGTTCAGAGGGAGTGGTTCTACTATATGCCTGCTTCGCCGTAGCTGAACAACGATATCCAATTTTCCCGTTTAGGACGCGTCAGTCCATTCTGCAGACAACATGGAGCACTCACTATCCTTCACTTGTCGTCCTTCGACACCGAGCTAGCGGCGCATTTCTTCATGCCCTCAGATCCCGCTATGCACCTGCGATCGTTGCCTATGTCCTTTCACGTCTAACGGATGAAGCTTCTTTGAGAGTGGAGCTTTTCTTCTGTGTTACGCTGCGACTCCGTGGCGATGGAATAATTTATTAGTTGGAAAAGCAACTTCGTCGTTCCTCTGTTCCCTTTATAGGCACAATTGATCCCGTGACAAACACCAAGTACACACGAGTTATTCGACTACGTAAATGAAACGAACGGAAAGAACCGCGACACCCATAACGTAAAGCAAGAACAAGAACAAGGGAAATGGCAAGCATATTGCGTCGGGAGAGATATTACTGGGCAGGTACTCGTGCAGATGGCGGGGATAGAGCTACAGATCTTTGCGGGCAGTGCTAGTGGCAAACTGTTTTGAACAGAATGTGTGTTGGTAGGTGTTAGGGAGGCCGTCCATTTAGCTTAGTAAATATTTTAGCGTTCCGTAGTTTTGGAACGTCTGCAGAGCCCAGTTCAGTTGTGGTCTCCTTCAACCACGTTGAAAGGGACTATTTGTATCAGAAGCAGTGAAGTGATTCGAGATAATGGGCACCTTCAAAGGCCAGCTAAGGGTTGATGAAGGATACGAGGATATATCGTGTCCCTTTAGTGGTCGGAAGGCCTTCGTGAAGGTGCGTCAGTCGTCCCGGGAACATCATCGCGTATCCTAAAAGGAGGAGCGTTCACTCCGTGAGCACCAGCTGTAAGCGGTAGCCTGGAGAAGCCCTGAGTCCTGAGCCCAAGCAGAACAGAGACACGTACCGACTTGATCAGCGGGAACCACACAGTTGTACCGTGCGTACTTCACACCTCCTCCCTCGTAGTCGACGCCCTTCTTATTGAGCGCGATGTCAATGCTGAAGCAGATCTACTGCACGAGTGCTCATTCGGGGATCGACTGCTGTGCAAGCAAACCTGAATGTGCTGGCATCGTGATGGGGCTTCAGCGACGGCTGCTCGTCGGGGCGGTACCGGACCACGAACATCATGATGGACTCGACGGGCTAGACGTATTTGGATTATCGAGAAATCACCATATTTCTTGGTAGCGTCGGCAGAAACGCACAGAGACCTGGTGGTAGTATCCGATGAAGACCTTCTCCTGAACCGGCCTCACATACTCGTCCAAGAAATACAACCAGTGTCTCTCATAGTCGATCTGAAACGAGCTCTTAGGAAGAATCGTGCTTAGTAGAGTAATGATGAAGGAAGAGAATGTGTTTAGTTAATAGAAAACCGTCCACATGTATGTGTACGATAACCACGAGTTTGAGTGTTTTGGCGAAGGGTCCAGAGAGCAACCGGCACGTTCAGTACACAACCTACGAAAATGGACTTTGCTCGACCGTGGAGTCACGGCTGTGGGTATGACCAAATGACGAACGATCAGCAAAAGGAAGCGCTGCGGTGGTCACTGATATCTCTATCGAAAGCCAAGCTGTCTCAGATGTTTTGGAAATGATTACGGCAATCGGAGTACGTCGATCATTTCAAATGACCAAATAGAAATGATCATAGCTGCAGCACTCTGGAAAACAAGCCGATACAATGAACAAGCTCCTGAATAATACGACAGAAGTGGAAGAGGTGCTGAATGAGCGTCACGGCAGAAAGTAGCTCCCTCGGACGTTTGTGATGCTTCATGAGCAAAAGTATCACGAAATTTCCATAAACCTTCATAGGTTGTGCAGAAAAAGGCAGCACAGAAAGTGCTTTCGGAAAAGCAAAAACGGGAAAGAAGAAAGGGAATGCGCCCAAAAAGTTTACCATATTCATGAATTGGCGGTCCATTAAATATATTGTCATTATTGTCGATTCCTGAAAATGGGGGAGATTGACGATAATTCCTACCTGTTTCATGTGGATGTCTCTGGTTGGAACGTTCTCATATCCGCCTTGAAGTCGTTTGTCCTGAAAACATGAAGCGTGATTCGCCCAACTTAACATGGAGAGGCAGAAAATGCGTACCGCATTGGATCCATCGCTCCATTCGCCAAAGTGCTCCATTTCCTCGATCATTTCTCTGCTGAACCTCTCAGAGACAAGTGGGTAGTCGTAGACGTCGGGGCACGCCTGCTCAATCTCAACGCCCTCCTTTATGATATTGTGGTATTCGGGATGCACGTATCGCGTCTCCCACAACTGAAATGAGTTCGAAAGGAGGATGCTTCGACTGGATGACCATCTATGTTACCTGACGGTTCTCGAAGATTTCCCAAAGTTCAGGGTGCAGCTTCCCTTTCTGGACAGTTTCAGCGAATTCATCGCTGACGATGAGGAATCCAAAGTCTTCCTCGTTGTCCACGTACATGAAGTGTCCCTGGAGAAGTCGTGCTTTAGAAAAGCTAGAAGGAACCGCAGTCGTCTGAGCTAACCATGTCTCTGGCCCACTTGCAGAAGGACATGTCGATGTCGAGATTCTTGTTGTAGAAGTAGGGTGTTCTCATCTCCATCATCTTCTCCTTGCTGATCAGGACTGCGGTGGTCACAAACGGCACCTGCAACGCAGTGAGATGAAACGCTCTCGAGAGGTGAACTGGACTTGAGAGGGCAGCCTACGTTCCAAATGCCGACTCGCTTTCGCTGCACGATCGCCACGTAGTCCTCGCTTCGAGCGTAGTAGCCGGAAGGGGCAAGGGCACCCCAGAAGTTCGTGTACATCTTCCCCGGCTGAGCCAGCATAGGAGAGACGATTCCTCTACAAACAACGAGTTACTGGAAGCACTTCTCGGTATTTAATACACGGCGCAAAACTCCATATCAAAACGCAAAGTCCTTAAATTTTCTGGTGTATCGAGTGTTTCCTCGTAAAAGCATTGACCTTAGGTAATTCTAAGAATGGACAGGTGCTTAATTTTCTGCCTAATGGTAGGAACATATTAAAATACTTTCAGACCCTGAAGAAGGCGATACCGCCGAAAGGTTAGCCAATAAAGATCTGTAGAACTTCATGTGGAGCATAATCAAACCACCACGGTACGAACCTAGTTTTTGTTCCTAACACTCTCTAATTCTCACTACAGTGCGTATCATACTTGTAGGTCAACCTAAGATATTTCGATATTCACTTAAACTTCTCAAATCCTCCATTGGAGCCATCACATTTGTTGTGCAGAAAAACTTATTTCGAGGCAATTTAGGGCTATTCGTATTTGATATACGCTCTGACAACGCATTTTAACCGCACCATAATTAGAGATCCACCTCAGCAAAACTGCGTTTTCTACACAGAAGCAGTAATATGTAGGCAACAACTGCGTATTCCACAAACCTTTCAAGAACCTTAGACACTTCATTTATACAGTGCTGACCAAAGTGTTCACATCGACGAACTACGGAGCTGCTCCATACTTTCAAGATGGCCCTTGTAGGCTGAGAGAGGATCAATATTGCTTATCATAAGCCTTTCACGAGCTTTCACGAAAGCTTCGCGATTGAAGGTCGAATGCGGTGAAAAACTGAACTGCTGATGAGAATTTCTAAAATGTCTAAGAAGAAGTCCGCTACTAAGGTTGACTACCCCGTGGGGGTAGCGGAGGAGGCCTCAGCACCACCATATGGTCGGGTATCGCTGTCGGAGGTGGTGACTAGGCCAAGTCGCATTCAGATCGCCTACACAGTATCCCGTACAACTGAAGCGAAGGGATTGATCAACGCCGTCATCTATTGTTTGCCTTTCATCCCACAGCCATCCGGGAATAGACAGATGATGAACTCTAGCTGCTGAAATAAACGGACGCCTGAACACGCCTTACAGTTGTGAGACGCCATCTAAACTAAACACCACTAAGATCCTTATAAAGACCTTGCCCGACTCACGAAGCCCCATGTGGACTATCACATTTGAAATTGTCCTAGACCTTGCACGCTGGCTTGGCAACGTGCAATGTCTAGAACAGCTTCGAATGAAGACATAATCAACACGCAAGTCTCTCTAATTGTGTGAAGTGCTTGAGTGGAAATCCGGGAGGTACCTCCTTGTAGTAGTGGTACAGTTCCGCATCAAACTTTAAGGAAATTCGAGAATACGTATTGCAGTCTTCAGCAAATGTATTATCCTAACACGCGACGATTTCTTCGACCAAAACCGTTGCGATCCTCCACGGGGTATTATAGACTCCCTGGCATCAACTAGCCTCTACATGCATGCTTGTTGGTAACTTTTTTCTAGTCATAGGAGTCAGTATTCACCACGAAGTTGGTAGGGACGCTAATAAATGAAACAAAAACGGTAACTGCTATACGGAACGTTTGGAATGTTGAAGAGAAGATTGGTACTGGCAAATGTTAGGGTGAACTTCTAGTTATGATAAGCACTGTATATATAATGAGAGTCAATCACTACGCGGTAATCCAATGATAATCTACTGTCAGGATCGCTTCAGATTTTAGATTTCAGGTTGCATCTCTCAAGGTCCTTCAAAGCCAGACACAAAAAGATTGCAGCTTCTATTGCACAAGACCATGCAAGTGGAATACACGACGGATCTACCCGAGTGGTAGGGAGGCACATGACACCATTTCATCCCTTGAACTCGCTCGAGAACTTCACCTGCTGCCCCCTGATATTGACCGCTCCTGGGCAAATTCAGGGAAGGTAGTCGTAGGCGTCTGACATGACAGTGAGAACACAACCGTCACCGTAAGGGCTGTCCCGTTCCGGGTAAGAGAGATCCTACAGTGACAATCGAGTAAGCATCGTGATCTAATGGATGACAGCGAGGCGTAGTCCCCACATATACTGTGGGAACGTAAAAGCTTTTAGCTTTTTGTAACAAAGGATAAGGATAAAGGATAAAGGACGGCGTTACTCAATCCCTTCTGGGATGCGCCAGCGCATTCTACTTCTACGGGATGTCGTGGAGGCGACATGAATGCGTATTTGGCCATACAATGACTTGCGGTGGCCAGCCGATGAACAAGTCAGCGCTCTATCCTTCCCAGACAAGTCTGGTACCAATTCACCGACCCCGGAGGGATGGAAGGCTTGGTTGGCCCGGGCGGAAAATCCGAACCAGGAACCTGGTATCGGGTGCACGCGACAGTCGCGCCTCCTCCGACTGCGCTACACGCGCCCTTTGTAACAAAAGGAATGATAATTTCAAGCAGGTCCTCCTGTGTATCTATTTTCGGAGACTGGGGCATGCGAAAAAATTTAATAGTACCACACATCAAAACTGGGCATTTCTAACCGAGCACCTGATCGGAAAAACGATTTTGGACCAAAAGCGGCAGTAATACTGTAGTGTGGTGGTTTCTGTTTCTGTGAGTTGACCAGCACTTACACTTCATAGTTCACCGAATATTCTATCAGGTGCCGCAAGGTTTTGGTATTGGTAAGGAAGGCATCTCCGTCCAGAGTGAAGAGATATTCGGCATTGAACAGAGAGGCGAAGGTTCTGAAAGTGAACAGTTGCGATCTGCAAGTGAATATTTGGATGTGCACTCCTCTGCAAGCACGTACAATGCCTCTTGTCGTCCTTCGCGCTCAGCCACTTCGGGCACACCGTTAATGATCTTCTTCGAGTAATACTGCGAGCCATATTTTGACAGAAAGTCCATCACCTGAAACGAGTCTTAGATGGATAGCATCGCGAAAGGGTGAAGCTGCTAGATCACCATTTGAATGTTGTATCGCCGCGAATTGTAAATGAAGAGTGCGATCTTTTTCTTGGGATAGTCCTGGTGAGCAAAGGCTTCGAACATCTGAAACAGCAGAGGTTGCTCGGAAAAGTTATCCTATAAACTCGATCGCCTACTTCCTCCACGAAGGGAATCGGTTTGGCAACGAATATGGCGACGGCAACCAAGGGGAAGTCGGCTTTATCGGTTTCCTAAACAAGTTCGCATTTGCCACGTTTCCACTGTCAGAAGCGCTCGAATCCGATGGGCACTCACAGCCAGATTCAGCTTCGGCTTCTTGCCGCAAAAGCTGCACCCGGTAATAGAAGACCACCGACGCGAGACATAGTTGGCGAGGTAGTTGAGGTGATCCTTGCTGGGGCCGTTTCCGTGAAGAATGACTGGATGCGTGTTGTAGGCGGCATTGTAAGCCTAAAATTGCATGCACTCACGAATCGGTTGCATTTATAAATGAATGGCGCTGAACAAGTGCCCAAGAGTTGCTGAGCGCAGTGTGTCAACAGCTTGTTTGGAAAGAGTATATGAATGGTGGGTATTAATTACATGACCCTTTTTTCATTTTTCACTACGTAAGAACTGCCGTTTTCTTCTAATCGGAACAGCCTTGGAAAGAATGAATAGGACTGAGGTAACGATAAAGTGTGTCGTGACCAAGAAACCAGGGAGGTGATGGTGTCTTCTGTAATCTCCTTCGGGTGATGTTAGAGCTGCATGAGCTACAAGGATGTTCCTTTTATCATCTTCCGCAGGAGGCAATTTGAACGCCTATTTACTCACAAATACGTTTCCTTGCGGTGTCCAGTCGATTGGTAAGTCAATTCTTCATCCTTCCCAACGAATTTCGGTATTATTTTACCGACCGAGGAGAGCTTGGGCCAAGGCGTGCTCCGAGCAGCGCATTAGAGTTTACAATGTGGAAAATGAAACTGGGAAAACGTCGGCTTATCAAATGTCACTGTTGCTAAACCGAGGATACCACTTGGGCATTAAGGATAGGAGCAGCCAGAGAGGCACTGTCCAAGGGCAGGAGGGCTCTTGAGCGATGCCACAACTATTTCAAGCAAATCTGCAGCAGGATCCGCCTATCTGTTAGATTCTTCCATGCCTATCTAGAAGATTACTGCGTAGAAGACTGGTGTGACTCTGGGAGGGTGAAGTCATGAATGCAATGGGTCCCGGCGACTTAGTGGTGGACCTATAGAAGTCGAGGTGTTAACATCCTGCAGTGAAAAACGAAGTTTTTGAAGTGGATTGTTGCAGAGGAGGACGCTCCCCATGGTTGCCAGCTAATCACAACAGTTCCGGTTTGGGAGAAGAGTGACAGTCCTACGGACTGCACCATTTACCGTCTAATTCGCCACCTTTCGCGAATATGGACAGCTTCGAGCGAATTGTAGATGGAGGCGTTCACGACATTCTTTGGCTTTCCACCGGCCAATGTGGCCTCGCAGTCGAGTGCAGCAGAAACGACGCCATACACATTCCTCCTTTTCTGGTAGAAAGACATCGCGGTAAGCAAAAACCACTGCAGTTTACGTACTCGACACTCGAACCGACTTACATAAATGGTTTGGCCGCGTACTGCGTTAACAGATGTGGTACAATAGCAGTGTTCTCGAAGAGCTTACTGAGCACGTGCGCATACTTTACCCTTGCAAAAGGAGTCGAGTGCGAGCGTAAACCAACACATCGGCAAAGTTTCCCTCCTCCGTCGATGTGCAACAATACACAGGGCTTTCCCCGCTCCGTCTCTGTATTGTGGTAGAAGATGTCATTTCGCGAGACCTTCAGATGCCCAAACATTGGGCACTTCTGTACGCAGTACACGCATACCATCTAGTGAAGACAAAGCAGAACTCGCATGACGAACGCAGATCGGTATAGTCGCCTGGCGATGTTCGGGTTCAGATTAAACGCCAGAAAGGCAGAATGCCAGACGACGGACGTAGTCGGAAACCTGACCGAGATGGGCAATGCTTTCAATGCCGATAAGCCTTGTCCACATGCGAGTGCTTTATTGGCAAGTAGAGGTATTTCCAACAGGAGACAACATACTCCGCGTACTACTACTTGAACTTCTCAAAGTACTTCCATTTACTAAAAAGACTCACGGTTGCGTTTCCTGCATCGTCAAACTGGAGCTCCACGTCGTCGACAACACCGTTCAGGTTTTGGAAAATACGAGACATCGAGTCGAGCTCCATGCGAAGAGTTTTCTGCAAAGAACTACTCTGTTATTGCCCCTATTCTTACCTTAAAATTACTGTGAGAAAGCGGAGGTGATGGGTGCATCGACTAGTTCTTCAGCATACTTTAAAATAACAGAGTGTCCCAAAAAAGTGATATTGTGTAGTTGCCAAGCAGGGATCGAAAAATGATGGATAAAACTGGGAGGTCGACGTTAGTGAACCCTGGAACGCGCCACGCATTCTACTATACATACTTCTTGGGATATCATGGAGGCAGGCTGAATGGGTATCAGTGACTGACGCTGCTACATGATGTAAATATACTAAACGATCGACCTCAGAGAGATGGAAAGCTGTGTGGAAAGGCCTAGACAGCTCTCTACAAAGTGCAAAACCAAGAACTTAACGTAGCGCTCACAAAGCAGACCCCGTAATAGGTATACGCCTAGAAATGTAGGGAAAAAATGGGGAGCTTGTTAGCACCGACCGAAACACTTCTAGGCGGCTGACATATCGTACTCAACGAAGACAAGATGTACAGTTGAAAAACGCGTATAGAAAGCATTGAGAGCAGTAGAATGAACCCTTTCGCTCGTCCTGCCGTGAGAAATTCAGCTACATTCCAGAGACCGCGGTGATCATGAGAAGGGGCCTCACAATCGCTGGAGATTTGAATATGAGGGGTGTGCGCTGAATTACGGGCGCAAATTTTTAAACAGTAAAACAACAGTATCTTTGGTAAATCGTTAAATTCGCCAAAGATACTGTTGTCTGCGCACTACTGATTTTGATTAAATATCAGTGGAAACGTTCTATATAAGACTGAACACTTTTAACAAAAACTGAACGCTGTTGAAATCAAACTAAGCATCTTACAAACAAAAACGGTCGCCTTTTAAATTAAACTAGGTATTCTTCATGAAAGTCAAGATAAGTTTTCGATTTGAACGATTATCCCGCCCTATATTAACTATAATTTTCTCGGAAACTTTTAAACTTATGTGCCACAAACATGAGTACTGTATTCGAGTTTTCATAAATTCATTCTTTTAGCTATAAAAATGGTTTTGAGCTTGTTTATCTTAAAATAAAACCAGCAGTTTTTTTTAGCGAGATAAGAAGATCGCGCCATACATGCACTCGACGATGCGGCTTTTATTTTACTGACGGTAAAATTTCTGCTTGCATGAAGTTACGCACTATTCAACGGTAAAGCGGAGAATCATAGAAAACATAATATTTCCACTTCGCAGCTTTAAGTAAGCAGCATTTAGACCATCAATCGAGTGGAGAACCGCAGCCGGGTGAAGGCACAAATCTCTTGTTGTATTACACTAAACAGTTTATGCTTTCCCGCATTTTGAGATAAGCTTGAATATGTTGTTACAGGATGTTTTGTTACGATCAAAACTCGAGGATATCGCGGATGTTACGTGTTACGCGGGTGGTGTAAGGCGAACATCGCTGCCCGGAAAGCAGAAGATGCGGGTTCGAGTCCCGCCTGGCGCAAGAGTTTTGATCGTAACAAAACATCCTGTAACAACATATAGCCTCTATATCAGCCGCTCCAGGCTTAAACAAATGTGTTCAAGCATTGTTACTAGTAAGGCCCTCAGCTTAACCGGTTCCATGCTGATATCAGCGATCAAACAGCGCCGGTGGTGTAAGGCGAACATCGCTGCCCGGAAAGCAGAAGATGCGGGTTCGAGTCCCGCCTGGCGCAAGAGTTTTGATCGTAACAAAACATCCTGTAACAACATATAGCCTCTATATCAGCCGCTCCAGGCTTAAACAAATGTGTTCAAGCATTGTTACTAGTAAGGCCCTCAGCTTAACCGGTTCCATGCTGATATCAGCGGCCGGCCCATCCCCGTATCACGGGTGGGTGCTGACGGACCTCGAGGATATCGCGGATGTTACGTGCGATCAAACAGCGCCGGTGGTGTAAGGCGAACATCGCTGCCCGGAAAGCAGAAGATGCGGGTTCGAGTCCCGCCTGGCGCAAGAGTTTTGATCGTAACAAAACATCCTGTAACAACATATAGCCTCTATATCAGCCGCTCCAGGCTTAAACAAATGTGTTTAAGCTTGAATAGTTGTTTTCCTTTAAAAATAAAAAAATTCTCCACATTGCTTTTCGAGACAGGTGTGGTATAAGTTGTCAAAGAAAATCCCAGAGAATTTATAAATTCAAATTTTATTTCAACTTTTTTAAAGGGTGTCTAGTTAAATCTAGATGACACACGGTTCGACTTTAAAAGTGTTCACTGTAATGAGAAAAAGGTACATTTCGATTTCGACTCCATCTCCCTGCTAAATTTGAGTGAAGTCCCACGAACACTCAAACAGATTCAGGAGATAGATGGTGGATGTGGAAGGAGGTACAGCACTATACGCAGCGCCCTCAAGTGCAAGCACCTTAATTCGTCCTAATTTTTTTAAATTAAAATTTTTTATTTCAATTATTTTCAGCTCGCTTTCTACTTTGTGATAGTCTTTTCGTAGAAAATTTCCCTTCACATATTATTAAATCAAGATCAGCAAACTTGTCGATGGACCATGAATCCCCTACGAATTCCAAAAAATCCGTTTAAAATCCCGCTATGTTTCTAAAACGTTCCGTTGAATGGTTAGAAAATATTTTAACGAATTCATGGTCCATCGACAAATGCCGTTAATTCGTTAGAATCGTTAAATCGTTAACCATTAAATGTACATCCTGTTGGAAGGGCATCGCGTGCTTGTAAATGTGCAGTGAAGTCAATGTCATATTACGGGAGAAATAGGCAGAGGTAATCGACCGATTTGGTCGGACTGCTACATATGCTCGCCACACTTGCGTTCATTGGTCGGCTCGATTTCGGAGAATGTACGACTTAGTAGGGCTCACTCTTTGGCCTTTGTCCAGGAAAATTTTCGTGTAGTAGAGCTGGTCGTCGTCGTCATCGGCAACGTCATTTGCATTGACTATAGAGTGAATTTCGGGCGCGTAGCCGATGAACAGACCAGAGTTGAGGAATCTGAAAAAAGAGCTTTCACCTTTGGGTGCATGCATGAATGGGAAACAATGATAACTGCAGGAATAGAGAAATCTAACAGAGTACACATGTTTATCAACCTCCACCTAGCGTGGAAAAATTCCGGCAAAAATATTTTCTGAGGGAATCGCAACAAAATTTGAACCCGGCCGACGTTTGAGAAATCAGCATGATGCTGTCCAGAAAGTGATACTCAGCAAGAAATCGAATCTACCACTGTATAATTGAGTTAGCTGCTAGCCCTGTAAAAGATGGGGCGTATCTCACGCAGGTTAGAAACCTCCCTGAAATACGCCTCATGGAACCCCACCGATCTCATGGAACCCCACGCGACGCCTCTCGTACCTCGCGCGGGCAACGATTGCCGTTCATCAGTGATGTTGTTGCAGCAGAGGAAGCGCAGCCTTCTCCTGCTTGACACAACAGCTCCTGCGTGCGTTTCTGAGCGCCCGAATCCGGAAGATGGGTCCCATTCGTCGCACAACAACCGTCTAGAGTCAGAAGAGGCGACAAGAAAAGAAGCAAAGGTCACACCGCCGTCGAACGCCGACCGGCCGCGTTCAGAACTCAACATTATCCCATGTTGAACGGAAAACTTTACCCGCGCGAGGTACGCTGAGGCGTACCTCGCGCGGGCAACGATTGCCGTTCAACATGGGATGTTGTTGCAGCAGAGGAAGCCCAGCTTCCTCCTGCTTGACACAACGGCGTCTGCGCGCGTTTCTGAACGCGTGTATTCAGAAGACGGGTCCCCTTCATCGTACAATAAGCGTCTGAAATCAGAAGAGGGGACACCGTAGCCCTAAGACGAGCGATCGCATTCAGAATTGAACATGGAATGTTGTTGCAGCAGGGGAAGCGCAGCCTCCTCCTGCTTGACACAACGGCGTCTGCGTGCGTTTCTGAGCGTCCTGATTTCGAATACGTGTCACCGACGTCTGCTGTGAACATAGGAGGACCACTAGTCGTAAGAGGGTGGTGGAGAAGGGAAGCAGAAGGGCCTCTAGGGTAGACCAGGAGAGCTACCCGGAAGGAAAGGAGCAACCTGGAGGAGGGACTAGGACAAGGAAACCAGCAGGAAAAGACCAGTAAGGGCTCGATAGTGGAAACATGGAAGAGGGCCAGGAGTTGGGAACAGGAAGGTGGGGGAGTAAGGGGGGGGGGGGGAGAGACCAGTAAAGGCAAACCAGCAATTAGATCCAGTAAGAAGAAACGAGTGAGGGAAACCTGGCGTCTGGATTCGGAAGGCGTGTCAACGATATCCGGAAACGCAAGGTGTTGGGCATGAGAACGGTTGTGGAGGAGCCACCTGAGGGCAGAAGTGCTGCGCAGCACAAACCAATGCGTTACTGGACGGTCCAGAGAGAATGCCTATGATGAACGCATGGCAGTAGTGAAGGGCTTGATGGCAATAAAGTACGCGGCAGATCCTTGATGTTAGCGAATTTTGAGTTTTACAAAAACCACTTTCCATAGGTCAGTGATGTTGCAAAGTCGCGCGAAGCGCGCAAGTGCGAGACACGCCGCTAGGCGTGTCGGAGCACTTGTAGGAGATAATGCTACTCTATCTAGCATATCTACTTAGCGAAGGCAATTAATGAACAGGGATGTTTTATCGAATTCCACCATACAAACTTTAGTCTTATCGCGCCGGAATCGCGAGCAGTGTCATTAAGGGAAGAGATCTATGTATAGTGATATATGAGTGGGACCACGAAAACGACGCACACAACGGAATGCAACCATGGGCCGGATTAATCAGCAACTTACAGCAACTTAACGAAGAAAATATTGCTGAAATTCCTGGGAATGCGACTTATCAACAAGCGATGTGGTGAAGTGCTTCACCATGTCGCTTGATTAGCTGCGCTATCAGAGATTTCGCCGGTATTTTCTTTGTTAAATTGCTGTAAATCGTTGACGAATCCGGCTCCAAATTGAGTTATCGTCCTTGCAACCTAAAATGATTTCCACTGAAGGACGTGGGACATTTAGTTGCACTTGTCTTGCCAAAATGTTCATATTTTCTCGTTTGGAGTATCGAGTGCTTCAAGCGTCTTCAAAATTCAGCTCTATGGTAATAACGCTCATAAGAAGAGTTAGTGTCGCTAGGGGTCATAAGTTTGCCTGCACATCATTTGTGCGGCAGGTAGGAGAGACGAAAGTGTTCTGGTGTAAATGCACGCCGACCGCACCACAAACTGAATCACATCGCGTCCTAAGGCTTCTGTTTGAAGCGAAGGAGGATATTTGGAGAGTGGGCGCAGGTTTTGTAACGAAATTGCTTAAGGAAATCGTTGGTGGTTGATTGTTGACTGTTTGACTGACTGAAATGTTTGACTTCGTTGGCCCGTAACATTTTTATGGCCTAGAGAAGTTCTTCACGTATTTTTGATGCACCTTGTAGAAACAATGGACCATTGATTGCCCTCAGTGCTTACTGCCCCTCTAAATGAGAGTCCTCACAAGCAAAAAAAAAAGCCTACTAGCGTTTTTCATCATAAGCTTTTAACTCCACTTTCGGTTGTCATTGTATCTTAGTGTGTTTTATTCGGCAGACGTTTCGGCGTAACCACTTTCCTCAAAACCTGGAGAAGACTTGAGAGTTTGAGAAATTACTGTCCAAGAACCGTTTCAAGCCACATCACTTTCAAAACAGTTGTTGTAGAATAATGCCGAAAGAGAAGTGGACCACCCAACCAATTTATGGAAGCAGCCGAGCGGCTGGTAAGTCACCGTCAGACGGAGCCGGACAGGAGTAGATGAGGCCCACCCCTTCGAACAACCGTACGGCTGTCGGCCTCAGGGATCGAGCCCGCGAATATCAGCAAACGAGGCCCACTCGTGGATTGCTATCCCGCATTCCGTTCTTTTAGTGATATTGGGGTTCTTGAAGTCTACCCACATGAAGAGCAGTGCGCGCTGCGATGCCGACCTCGCTCGCCAGGATTGTAACCACCACTCCCAACCTCTGCGCCACCATGGCTACGCTGTCTGTGTTCCGAGCATCTTTAGATAAAGAAGCAATCGGTCTAAACGGCGCTTAAGCCCTGACGCTACCATTGCGGTAGAAGGATCTCAAATTTTCTCCTACTCATGAGCTTCAGCAGGTGTTACCCAATGTCTACCGTCATCGTATCACTTTGACCGAAAGGGTCCGTTCAACTGGCAAGGCAAGTCCCCAATCGAAACTGCAGCACTGTACCGCACCAACTCTCGAAGCACAGTACAATTTTCTAGTTCATTTTTCATCTTGAGTCCCATCATTTCGGCTGCGATAAGGCACGTAAAAGTGCTGATTACCATTAACGGAACATTTTGTGGTACAGCTTATTCATAATTTTTTAAAAGTATTGCCGTTTAACCCTTCGTGTTGCTCATTCTCCCTGTAGCCCAAATTTCAGAAATGTTCAAAGATGGTCAACTGATTAGACTTCATTTCCTGGTGCAGCTAGCCAAACTAACCAAACGCCTTAATCGTTTAATGGTGGTATGCGAAGCCTTTCTTGCGGTTAAGGATGATCAAGCAATTGTCTTCCTGTATCAAACCTGCCATAAATACAGTAAGCTAACCCAAACATAGGCTTAAAGTAGTGCTAAAATCTGATGAGGTATTTACAATACGTCGAGGCCCGACTGCCATAAGTCCTTAACTGTATTTGTTTGCGCACTATTTGTCGCTTTAGTGTGCTCTGGATTACTTTATAACTCCCCACGATGGAGTTACACGACTGTGGAGCGGAATGGAATAATAGAAGTGGCCAGACCGGTATATCGCGGTCTTGTGTTCACGTGCTTCAAAATACGTCATGCATAGAAATGCCTAACAAAAACTGCGAAGAGAATGCATCACCTCTTCCCGAAGTCGACGACGGGATACTCCACAGCGAGCGATTCATCCGGCCAACAGTACGGCTCAGCACTGAAAACTACCCGCTTGCCTTCAAAATGATAGGCGAGTCGGTCGATAATTGTGTCGATTCCGGCAGTGAACACGACGTCGTACCTGAATCAGAGGTGGAATTCATGAAGCATTCTTCGCCTTCAATCTGCACTTAGCAACTTACGCATCTACGAATAATATGAGCGTGTCGGTTTCCTTCTGGTATGGTTTAAGGGCCTCTCGGAGCAGACGAATCTTTTGACCGCCACCCTGTAATTTTGCGGGGTCGATTGTGCATGTAGTACATGCCTCAGATACACAAAAAGACCTGGATGGTTTCTCGCTACAGACAAACGGATAATAGCCACTGCGAAGGGTGCGGGGCAAAGTAACTCAGGGCTGCGCCGTTTTTTACTCCTAACTTCACATGGTCACAATTTCGTTCACTGCCAACCATTTCAGTTAATGTAAGGAATGTTACATTTGGAGTATGAAGTAAAGTATGGAGCAAAGTTGTAAACAACTGGAGAATTAGGAAATTGTCCAGGAATTGTCTGCATTTTTGCTCCTCTCCGAAGAATTTTCCTCCGAAGCAGTCCAATGAATACGAGAAAAAGTCTCGGTGAAAGCTGCATATATGGAGATCAGACAAAAGCAAAAACAGCGTGCAATTCCAAACTCTATAGCTTTTGTACGGATGAAATTATGTGTTATGTGTAATTTGAAGTTGCCGCTCGTAAGGGTGGTCAATCGTTAGTTATCATAACAGTGTACATTTTTAGCAGATTTTTTGCTTTGTTTCTAGATTTTTGTCACCATGTTCTGTTCTAATTTAGTGGCTTACTCATCAGATTCCATTTTGAGTGATACCGGCAATAAGCCATCAATTAAAAATACAGGCCATCTGAATGCTTCCTGGAAACTTCGCGATCTTTGAAGAAAACTGGTTCTTCCAGAAATGCCTTCCCAACAATTTCGTACTACTGTTCATTATTACAGTATTGATAATAAAGAGCTATGTACTAGACTTCGACAAAATGTCCGTTGTTGTCCCACTAGGAAAGGAATCAAAGATTACCGTTGACACATACATTTCTCGAGGCGCCAGACCGTAGAGTTCAGACAAATGGTTAGTGAACCTCTTCCATTTTTCTGTGCTGGGACGCGTCTCAGCAGGATGCCTTTTGTTACCTCACACCTTGAACTAAATGAGGGGCACTGCTTAGACCTGCATCTACCTATCCTTCTCTACGATCTAGGATCGTTAATTCTGAGCAAGGCTTTCTGTTATTTTAAGACTCTATTCCTCCTTCAAAACGCCTCATGTCAATACTTCACTGCTTACCTTCTAGACAATTGCCCCTTAACATAGCTGCTGGATTTTAATCTAACTCCGCCTTCGCGTTTCCAAGATTCAAGCCATGAAACTCTATGATACGAAAACCAGGTTTTCTTGCCGTCAGGGAAAGTGACTCATATTCTTCAGTTTTTGGCAGTCATCGTATGCTTTTCCCATGTATTTAATATTTTCGCTACGTAATAGTATCAAATCCTGCTACGTATGAAATGGTGGAGAAATGAGGAGCTGGTAGAATGGCGGAAATATGCATGACACCAAAACGGCAGGAACTTTCCCTACAACCTGATAGAATAAGTCGAATCGTGAAATGCACTAAGGGCCTGCAAGAGTTTGTTGCAAAATAGCGGTTGAAGAAACCCCGAAGAAGCGGCCAGATATATGCAAAACGAAGCATTATTCCTAGATCCCGTTTCTATCGGTGCATATTTCCTGATTTTTTATTTTGCCACTCTTTAGCCATAACGATTTTCACTTGTTCGTTATCATCCGATAGCAGCAGCTGATGTCTAGAGCGCCTGTTGTGATCGGCTGCGAAAGAAAAAGGATTCACGGTACCCTTCAAAAACCGGTACACTGACCTTTCTAAGTGGTGAAGAATGAGAACGGAGAATAACATATTGATCAAAGTCAACGACTTCTTTCATAAATATTTTAAGGGACTTGATGCTCTGCTCTCCCGGGTGTGCTGATAGGCGGAATCAAATATTAGGGTATGTAGAAAGTTTTGCAAGATTTGAGTGATTTTGTCCAACAAGTAATAACAGCAACAGGAACGAAGAATCACTATTCGCAGTAGACGCCATCTGTAGCCTCGACCTTCCTCCAACGATCAGGTATAGCAGCGATCCAGTCTCTCCAGAACGAAGAGGAAGGGAAACGATCCAATCCGCCACGGCGTGCTTGACGTCGTTACGATCGCTGATGCTCTTGCCTGCACAAAAAGCTTGGAGGCTTTTGAAGAGGGTAAGTCCTGGAGAGTACGGCGGGTGTGGTAGCCATATGATACCCAGCCTGCGCAGCTCGACCTGTGCTGCCATCGATTGGTGGGATCTCGCGTTGTCCATGATCATGTAGAGTTTTAGACGCCGTAACACAGAATTGGAGATCTGGACAACCATCTCTCGCACTTGTCTACAAAACACCTCGGAGGTCACAGTCTCACCCACGGGCAGGATGCCATAGTAAAGGCGGCCATCTGAGGAAAAGAAAAATGAGAGCCGCTCCTTTTTGCAGTGCCCTCGTCTTTTAGGAACGTGCTGCGGCCTACCATTTACAGGAAGCTGCTTCCCTTCAGGATTCTCGCATGATATCCATTTTTCATCCTGCGCAATAACGAACTTGATCCACTCCGTCGTTCTCTCACGATTGAGAAGACCCCGACACACCTTCACTCGCTTAAGACATCGCACAACGGTAAGGGTCTTAGGAATGATTCCAGGACGCTTAGCTCGGTATCCACCTCTTGCGAGGATCACTCTAGCAGTCGAAAAAGGAGTACTTGTAGCCTTGCTCATTTTCCTTAAACCGTGGCATAAATGGACGCGTTAGCGCACTACGTTCGTTCAAAGGAAGACACTCAAGTTCTTGCAAAGCTTTCTGCACACCCTAATAGAAAGCCTCTTCCCATCAATCAAACATCGAACACCAGTTTTCTTTCGAGACTTTTTCGACAACAACAAAGCTTGATGCGAAAGGTGAGCATAATGGGCACGGTCTGCCTCCAGAAAGTGTTTGAAATGGAATGTGCGGAAGGGGTGCTTGCACACATGTACATTCTAATTGAATAAAAGATTGTGTCAGTTATGAAACCGATACAGGTTGAACCTCAGCATGTTCAACGTGTAACAATTTGAAGAAGGCTAGAGGGCAAAGGTGGGATTTAATCGACCTCTTTGTAGGATTCGCCAGCTTTGTACAGTGTTCCAACACTTCTACGGAATGTCGCGAAGACAATCTGGATGACTTGTTGGCCTGTGCAATGACGTGCGAGAGCCAGCCGATGGATCAGTCAGATCCCCACAACGTCTTTTGCCAACTAGGTGTTTTCAATTTGAATATATAAAGGTTTCCCAGTCTATTCGACATGGCAAAATTAGTGGTGCTACACTGAGACACTCCACCTATAAGCCTTGTATGTTGACGTGCTGATGTGTTGGACTTTCGTCACTAAGGTGAAGGGATAGCCCAGTACCGATTCGTATTGGGAAGAAAATTCGTGTACAAGAGGAGAGGAATTCAATTAAGCAGAGCACTTTTCTCGTTAGAAGCTGTCAGCTAGGACAAGACAAACCTACCGGGCTTGTCCTTGTGTCGCCACCGTTCCAATCGTCGCCCATTCCTAGCACCTGTATTTTGATGTCGTACGTGTCTGCCGACTTCAACAGTCTTCGAAGACCATCAGTGTTCTCTGTGGCGACAGTGAACACCAGGAGCTTCTGCTTTTGCTCGCACCAGACGAAGCTGGGCAGCAGTAGTGCCACCAACCACAATAGCATCTAGTCCTGCAAGGTACTGTTAATACAAGTTATGGAAAATAAGAGCGCTGTAAATCGTCTTTGATCCACCAAGAAACAGAGGACGTATGTTGCAGGACAAAAAGAACAACATAGAAATGAATAAATAAATTGTCTACTTCGTTAACAGACGAAACACTGCGGAAGCATAAGGCGTCTAAGCAATGGTGATCAGGAATTTGTTCTAAGTCTGAGTGATAAAGTGCGGTGACAAAGAGTTGAGTCGTGAAGGATATAAAGCTTAGTTACCACGCGCGAGAGCCGGGCCGAATAATCGACGTGGTCCGCACTAAAACGGCACCTCTTCCACACTGCGTCACTTGGCCGTCCAGTGGCCGAAAAGTTAAACATGCTCGCTCAGGCCACCGACGACGTTGGTCGCACCTGCGCTAACCATGCTTCGAAGATGTCTTGTATCTTACGCATTTGAACGACCGAATTTTCCTCCTCCGAAGTACGTGAGAGGAGCAGATATCGTATGCAAGGAGTAGAGTGTGGTTATGCGGAGTGACGTTATCTTCCTTAAAATTGGCAACATCTTTGTCTCTCCGGATTCCCACTGAAAGTGTCTCAGCTAAGAGATATGCTAATGCCATCACGAAGGAGAGCCGCTTACTTCCTAGTCGAGAACAAGCTAAGTTCGGAACAAAGGAATTCTCACCATCCTTTGAATTCTCGCCATCCTTTTCAAAGGACATGTGTCATCGTGACTCCGCGTAAAAGCCATGTTTTCAATGTCAATGCGAGTTGGTGTAGCTTCATCCATATATACAATTTTCACTTTAAACTAGACACTTCCCATCTTGAATCGAATTCTTTCGTTTTGAATGAGACACTTTTTAACAACAATTAAACATAACTAAACTCCGTTAACCATTTTATAATAAAGGCAAAATAAGCTTTTGTTTTAAAAAAGCTTGTATGAACGAACTTTTATTCAGCGCGTCTTGAGAAATGCACACAATTTTTGAGTGAGCATAAAATTTCTATTCTATTGGCAAAGCAATGTCTTAGATGACGGTAAAGTGTAATAACACAAAGAACTGTTCGCGTGGAGAGATTGTTCTGTGCACTTGTCCAGCACATTGCAATGTTTATTGATTGAAAGTGTGAATACTAATGCTTATACTTGTGCTCGAATAATCGAATTCGAATAATTATTCGAATAATTTATTCGAATTCGATTATCGATTATTCGATTATTCGAGTTTCGCAAATTCGAAAAATTATTCGAATTCGATTATTCGAGTTTCAAAAAATCGAATAATTATTCGAATTCGATTATTCGAGTTTCAAAAATTCGAATAATTATTCGAATTCGATTATTCGAGTTTCAAAAATTCGAATAATTATTCGAATTCGATTATTCGAGGTTCGAAAATTCGAATAATTATTCGAATTCGATTATTTGGGATTCGAAAATTCGAATATTATTCGAATTTCGAATACGTGGTTGTTTCGAATGTGACATAATAATGATTTTTGTAAGCGAGTTCATTCCGGTGACGATTGTTTTCGATAGTACAGCGTCGAGGATCTCGCCGTTACGCAAACACATTCAAATATGTTTATTTATTTACTTTTATACGCGGACGGACAAAATAAGTTCAAATATGATTCAAACACAAGACAACAGCTGACTAAATAAGTGACTTGTGGCTTGCACAATAACCTCAAAAACAACAGCAAACTACAAAGTTTTCTAGTGATACCCGTCAACCAGCCTTTCAAATTGCCTTTGGGTGTTTGGTATATTGTTTTCCTTTGAAGGCTTCAAAAATTCAACCCCTGCTCCATATGTGAAAAATGCGGATCTTACCTTGCTTTTGCTCTGGGAATTTGAATTTTCCATTGAGCACCTCTTGTAGGAGAAGAAGAGATCAGTGCCTTCGTCCCCAAGGTCATTCGACGACCCACTTGATGCCCCGAAGCACGGTCCTCCACTTCACTCTAGCCCCAAATTGACTGCAGGCAGCTCCACTCCCCATCCTCGAACAGTCGACCTCGGGCAAAAATTGAAATTCTCTATAGGTATTGAGCTTCTGATCGATTTTGATCCTAGGACGAAATGCCTTTTTGTCAGAACCGATCGTTCCCAGCGCATCTACTAGGTTGGTGCAAAAGTAATATAGGTTTTTTGCTTTCCTTGTTTCAACAATATTTTTTAAAAATAAACTGAGACCATTTCATAAGGTATTATACATTGTTGGAAAGGGTATTACATGCGCTTTCTAAGTGTGTATTAGGTTGACCAGAAAGCTCTCAGCGTTTTGAGTGAACTACCATAACTTTCTCAAATCTTATCGGATTCAGTCGAAATAAGCACCGTTCGAATCAGCACACTGTTACCAACAGGCCAACAACCGACTTATTCCATTAGCGAAAAATTATGTGGTCGAGGTTTGACAAACTCCACGAAAGCTGTTTTGGCTTGGTCCTGATTGATGAAGGTTTTACCAGCGAGAAAGGTCTGAAACTGTTTGAAAAGGTGGTAGTCGGTTGGCGAGAGGTCTGGAGAATACGGTGGGTGAGGCAGAACTTCAACCCTTAATTCGTTCCATTTTCGAACAGTGATTTGTGAAACGTGTGGCGTTATCGTACAAAAGAATCGGGCTTCTTCTGTTGGCCAATGCTGGCTAAAGTTGACGCAATTTTCGGTGCATTTCGTCGATTTCGTTACAGTAGGACCTTGCTGTGATCGTTTGGCCAGGCGCTAAAAAGTTGTAATGGATCACAGCAGCTGCCGACCACCACACAGTGACCGTTCCTTTTTTTGGTGGAGGATCGCCTTTGTAAAATGCCTAGGGGGTTCGTCGGCGTCCAACCACTGTCCGGAACGTTTCGTGTTATCATACAGAATCCACTTTTCATCACAAGTGATGATTCGATCCCGAAACGGGTCAGTTTTGTTGCGTAAAAGTAGAAAAGAACAAACCTCAAAACGTGACAATTTTTGCCGATCACTCATCTCGTGGGGCACCCACTTTTCGAGCTTTTTCACCTTCCCAAGGCGTTTCAAAGGACCTTCGAGGCTGAAGTCTCCGGTCCGAAATTTACTGAACCACTGGCACACAGTGCTTTCTCCATTACTATTAGGCCCCCACACTTGGTTAATTTGTCGGGCTGTCTCGACTACGGATTGTCCCAATTTGAAGTTAATATAAAATATCTTTCGGAATTACTCCTTCGACATACTTCAAAAAGTCCTTCAAGAACAAAATTGTTTAAAAAAACGTTGAAATTTATTTAGCCAGATAGAGCGAAAAATTCTGTACAGAATGTAGCATTAATGCGCAATGCAAGTTGAATTTTTACTTAATAATAGACGATGATGAACAAACAGTGACAAGAACAAACAGTAGTAACACAAAACGCTGAGAATTTTCCGCACAACCTAATACATGGAATTCGATTTAAGTCGGTTGTTTAAAAAATAATTTGGTTTTTATTTTTAGAAGTCCAAACGCGATTTTCGTCAAATTTTCCGGCTTTGGCTGATGTCGGGGAACTTCTTTTTGGTTCAGCCACTAGGCAAACGCGCCTGTTATCATGAAGTATCCATTTCTCATCGGAAGTCACAATCCGTTGGAGAAACGGATCGTTGGCATTGGGCAAAAGATGGGCCGACGATATCTCAAGACGACGATTTTTCTGACTTTCGGTCAATTTAGTTTCTTGGTCTTCCCAGTTTGCTTCAAATGGCGAACAACTGTAGTGTGATCGCCGTTAAGCTCCTCGGCAATATCTCGCGTGGTTTGCGCGGATCAGCTTCGACTGACGCCTTCTGTGGATCATTATCAATGGCTGCCATGTGGTTCGTCTTCAAGGCTGGTGTTGCCGGCACGAAACTTTTGGAACCATCTCGCACAGTGCATTCGTTGATGGTTCCCTGGCCCCATACTTCGTTTATATTTTGAGCGGTCTGAGCGGAAGTCCGGCCCAGTTTCAACTCGCAGAAGTAAATCTGACGAAAATAGCGTTTAGGCATCTGAAAATAAAAACCAAATTATTTTTTTAAATACACGATTTAAACTAAATTCCATATACATACATAGAAATCGCATATAATGAGTTTTCCAACAATGTATAATACCTTATGAAAAGTCTTACTTTATTGAAAAATAGTGTTGAAACCAATAAGACAGAAAACCTGCACTCCTTTGGCACCAATCTAATAGTGCTAAGTTGAACAGAAAATTTTTTCCACACGGGGCCGCTACGTCAGGGACGGATTGCTTAACTGTCATACAAACAAAGAAACGTCACTTTCAAGCTACAATCAACAATATCGATCGATATTGACCTCTCGATGAAAACCTTTCACTCGCTGTAAAGCACAAGTTTTTTGCATTCTTCCATCACTGATGAAGAAGGCTGTTGCATCATTAGCCATACTTACCAGTTGGTTAGTACATTTTTGATTCCATTCGTGTAAAAAATATAATTTGTCTACAACACCTCTTCATCCTAGAACATCTTGGTTGTTGTAAAATCAAAAACGGCCCATGCACTGTACTACCGAGGTCGAAAAAATAGTTATTCATACTTCGATATGGATTGGGTTGCTCATCACGAGTCAGACATCGGTTTCTGAATATCCGGTTTCTTATGGCAGGTTAACCCTTTCACGACACGCGTGTTTTTCTCGCGCTCCGAATGAATACAGTTTTTGGCTTGCTTAACCGGGAAATCAGAAATGCTCACCTTTCCACTTACAAGGAGCTCGATGAACGTAAATGACATTTGTTGGCATGCTTTTGTTCAAAAATGTGTTGGAAATGGCGATAAAAGGTCTCACTAACGATAAATCGCAAAACGCAATAACACTGGTGTGCGGGAATCGAACCCAAGATCACTCTCTCTGAAGCGAGAACACTTCTACTGCGCCTCCGCCTAAGGTGGCCACTGGCCAAGCCGCTAACGACAATGCTGATTACGCAACACTGCGTCCACGCTGCATCAACGCGCGCGGCACACAGTCCGCAGACTTTGGTCAGCTAGAACTTGCTTATGAAGTCCACTTGGCAAATTTGGTCTAAATATTTGTAATCAGCTTTTTGACCTCTTTCACAAGAAGTAGGTATCTGTCCGAAGTTCCATGGGAAGCTGAAGGCATACCGCGGTTAGTGGTTCCTATTTTACGGGTCTCGCTTACCCTTCCAAATTGCTAAGCACGTTGGACGACGTCTTCGGCACGTCAGCTGAACTCCGACCACCTTTGCACGACGTCTTCGGCATGTCTGCTGAACCCAACCAACGTTGGATGACGTTTTCGGCCTATCTGTTGAACCTCGACCCACGTTGGACGACGACTTAGTTAAACGAAAAATCTCAGCGTCCTTATTGTGTGTGCAGTTTATTCGATTATTCGATTTATTCGAATATTCGATTATTCGTTCGTTCGAATAACTGAAAAATTGGGTTATTCGATTATTCGGAAATTCGAATAACCAAAAAACGGGGTTATTCGATTATTCGAAAATTCGAATAAGCGAAAAATGGGGTTATTCGATTATTCGGAAATTCGAATAAACGAAAAATGGGGTTATTCGATTATTCGGAAATTCGAATAACTGAAAAATTGGGGTTATTCGATTACTCGTTCATTCAAATTTTCGAAAAATGGGGTTATTCGATTATTCGGAAATTCGAATAACCGAAAAAATGAGGTTATTCGATTATTCGTTCATTCGAAAATTTTTGGAAAAGCACAAGTATACTAATGCTTATCTGAAGTTACGCAGTGGAGATTGATGATATTCATTTATCTCGAACGTGGGTTACAAAATCATCGCATGCGTAAGAAAACGACCGAGAATATCATGAACAATTCTGGAGACATAATATTTCCTTAATATTTCGACACGTGGGGAAGTTCGACCTAACCTGAGTCCTAACAGCTCTGGGTGCAATCTAATCGTAAGTCTACTCCTTCGATTTTTCGGCAGTCGCCAATCAAAAAAAAATTTTTAGGGTCTATTGAAAGCTTCCTGGTTATAATTTTAAATAGCATGATTAGGTCCGACATCTTCCTTCTACTGCATTAAAAATGTCGGAATAGACTGTTTTATAGCATCCCATAAACATCTTTCGTGGTTAGTTGTGTTTAGTTTAGTTAGTTGTTTGAACGCTTGATAGAGGAGTTCAAGGAGCTTGCAAAAATTTTTTTGACAGGGAATAAACACGGTGGTTGCAAATTCCATTATGGGATCCTACATAGCATTTGCAGGCACGTTGGAGAGCCTGAGGATCGTTTGTCTTCAGGGTTTTTAACAGGTTTTAAGTCCAATAGTTTGCTTTGTTTACAAACGTTTTATAGTTCAGCGATCAAAGTCTAAGTTCATCCTGAAGTCCTTAACTTCTGTATCCTGCTTCAAACTAATACCTTTAAGCTTATAGGCTGGAGAATACGTTTAGTGCTCAGATTGTATTACAAGGCGCCGTGATTCCTCACAAGGAGAGCCTCCAAACTGGCGGTGAGCTTTTGCGATGGAATTTTTACAGGATGTAGGGTTCCGTGTGGGAGTCCAAAAGCACAGTTACTTTTTTCGGAATGCTCTTCTGTGGTCGAAAAAAGGCATATGAAGGCGTGAGCGCTAAGTTCATCACGCCCTTCATCACCCCGCCGAATACAGCAGTTCGTCTTCTTCGCGACTTCTTCGACGCTCTTGAAAGCTCCTCAAGCCGTGCGTTTCCTCCTGCTCAGCTCCGGCGCTAGGTCGTTGGCCACATTGACTTCGCGACCCAAATACACGTAGCTGGAGCATTCGGAGATGTTCGTTCCGTTGAGCGAGAATGGGGCATCACAAACTTGTCCGTTCCTCATGAACATCGTCTTCGTAAGATTCAGCTGCAGCCCAACGTTCCCACATACACGATCGAAGTCGGCCAGCATTCGCTCCGCCTGGCTGGTGCTCGGTGTTATGAGCACGATGTCGTCAGCGAAACGAAGAGAAGATGGTGCAGCTGCCGGCCGTGGACCATCACTCCCATGTCTTCCCATTCTAGTTCGTGCATGACGTTTTCGACGGTGAGGCTGAAGAGCCTCGGGGATATGGTATCCCCCTGCCGAACTCCTCTCTTCACGTCGATGACGACGTCGTTGTAGAACTGCACAGCTCCCGAAGGACTCTGATGTACTGAGTAGGAACGCCCGGGGAGGTGAACAGGGCTCCGACGACCGTTTCAGTTTCGATGGAGTAGAATGCCTTCTTCTGGTCGATGAACGTAAGGTACAGCGGCAGCTTGTACTCTAATTCGATGAGCTTCGTAAAGGTGTGTATGTGGTCGATCGTGCTGAATCCTCTCCGAAATCCTGCTTGTTCGCATGGCTGTCCTTCGTCCAGCGTTCTGCTAATCCTATTCAGGATGACTCGACTGAACAGCTTGTAGACTACGGACAACAGGCAGATCGGGTGATAGTTGCCAATGTCGTACATGTCTTCCTTCTTGTACAGGGAGCAAGCTCTGTTGATCTTCCCCTGACGGTGAGATGTAGATATGAGAGAAATAATAATAATAATATGATGGAGAGGGAATATGCTTGATCATTGTTCTATAGTGTCTAGGCATTCAAGAAAGCACTTTCACCCAAGGCTTGTTGTGCTGACAGCCCCTTCAGGCACAATCCCGTATTGTTCTGCGAAATATCAAGTCAGTACACAACGTCATTAATCTTCTAAGGATCTGTTAGTAAATTGGTGCTGTAAGAGTTGTATGAGTTCGTCTGAAAACTTTCAGCTACGCGGCGACCAGGTCACTCACAAGGAAAGGTATTGTCGAAGAACGAGACGAACTAGGAATGAAGATTTTGGCGCAGCCACTATTACTGAGCGAGTCTCAGCACAGGTTTAGAGTATGTTGCGAGGGTGTCCATAAACTCAAGCAATGGAGTTGAAACGCGCATACAGGGTGCTAGGTCGTATGATAATTTCGAAATGTTCTGTTTTCTGATTTCCCGTTTTCTGGCGTTTTTGCTTTTCTGTTTTCTGGAAAATTTTTCAAAATTTTCGCCCGTCCTTGTTCGCAATGTCTATTTATACTAGGTATGTATGACCTAGTTTTGTCCGTTTTATTTAAGTTTTTCTGTTTGTGTGTTTTTAAGTTGTTTTAAAGTTGTGTGGTTTCGAATTGAAAAGAGTCCAGTTCTCAATGCAGAGTGTGCGGTTCAAAAAAAAGTGTCCCGTTTAGAGTGCAAATGGGGTGTTCCTCGACTGTTCATCAATAATCATAAAAATTTACTGCGAAAGTGCGAACCAATCATTTGCAATGTACTAGAAATGTGTTGCAAACAAGAACAACAAAAGAGAGAAATGAAGGATAAGGGAGGGAAACGACGTTAGTATATCCCTTTTGGGATGCGCCCCACATTCTACTTTTACGGAATATCGTGGAGGCAACTTAAACGTGCATTTGGCTAATGCAATGACTTGCGGTGGCTAGCTGATATAAAACTCAGTGTTTTGTCCTTTCCAAATGAGTCTGGTATCAATTCACTGAACTCGGAGGGATGGAAGGCTTAATTCGCCTTGTCGGGAAATACGAACCAAGAACCTGGTATCGGGTGCACGCTACAGTCGGCACCTCCTCTGACTGCACTACCATGTGTCTAAGGGTTACAAAAATGTCGATGATACGCTGAACAATTTGGGTAAGAAATGATCGTTCAGACCCTCATCTGTGCAGTACCCCGCACTCACCTTTCCTCAGGAAAGGCATAGGATGTAAGTCAGTAGCTGCTTCGTATGAGTAATTTATAATTGTTTTAGAAAGGAGATGGAAAGTATTCACCAGCATTGTTGCATGCGTGCTGTAGTGGTAGACGTGCTGTTTTGTGAGAGACATGGGGGTTAGACCGCTTCGTCGTTTGCATTTCTACTCTTCTATCGACTTCCTATAAAGAAATCCCATCTGCACAATTTCTAACGCTTATTACGCTACGATCTTTTTGCTATCCACGTCTCCTCCGTCAGTGATACGCGTCCCATTAGCAGCATCCGTTATGTGGAAAACTCAAGGACGTATGAAATGTTTATGATCTTCAACACCACTAGTTCAAGGACACAAAGTGCGCGAAACAACATTACCAGTCGACGTATCGGGTGAAGGCAGCAATGATGTTGGTCAAAAAGCTCCACAATCTTTGAAATTTACACAGTTGTGAGAGCTGGGATATTGTGTTGAGTCAAGAAGCACCGTCAAAGAAGAGGGCTACTTAGAGGAAGGTCCTTCCTGTTTTACACCGGACCCTCACGGTTCGTCGTTCCAGTGTGCCTGTCATAAGTTCCACTTCCGTGGAGAAATTTGTGTCCTGTTCTAATGTGCAGAAAAATCTGAGTTAAATTAACGCCGAAAGCATGACATGCCCCTTTATTTTTGTAGGTGACTCGATGGGCTTAAATTTTATTCGAAAATCGTGAAAAGTCCTATGCTTTTTTGCTTTACATTTGCAATACTAAAATGCGTATGCATGCATGCACTCATATAAAGCATCTACATTCTTTAGTCATGTCTTGTTTCTTCTGTATAGATATAAATGCCGGAATATTGGCATATCCGCTTCTACCCGCACAAGGTTTTTTAGAAATGTAATTTTGTCAGGTCGAACTTCATGGAATGACCTTCTCTCGACCAACAGGACATTTGCTATTCATTTCAAGTTCTACTCTTCAAACGCGAAAGAGGATCGATGGAGGATAGAAAGTCCCCACATCAACGGAGGAGCTCCAAAGGGAGAATACATAGGGTCCATTTTCTGAATTCAATTCTAGATATGTAGAATTTGGAAGCGAATTAGTGCATGAAAGGCCTTCTTTAGGAACGATATGACCTTCAGAGGAACTGGAGGCAACGAATTCCACTATGAACAATCATCATCTAGAAGAATTGGTGACGCGCTCATCCAATTTCATGTGTTTGGAAAACACTCGGCTATTTGGTGCTGTTGAGCAACGCTGGACGACTGTAGACGAGATGGGAAACTTGCGGAACGGAACTTGCGCATAAGCATAGAAATTGCACGCCAACTTAAGGGGATGCGTGGAATTAGAACAGAGAGAACACTCCCACATTGGTTATCATGGAACCCTTTTTTATCGCTCTTTATGTTTGCTGGCCTGCTGTCTGTCTTAATCCCAGCAAAACTCCAGGAACAGATTCGTATGCTAGAGTAGGCTCCTAGTGTGAAGATCTGTGGGCGGAGGGCAACACCTCTGGCAAAACTGTTCTGCTATGGCGAACAGGGTCTCTTCTCCCCATATAGAAAATTTTAGAGAATTTTCATATAGGAAATTTTAATGGCTCTATTAACACCTTTGAAGGGAGCGAAGAAAATCGCAGTTGAAACAGGGTCATGTCCTAACCGGACCTGGCCTTTCTCACGCCAATCTAAGCAGAGATTAGCCTAAAATCGCTCGCAGTGCAATGAAATATGTGACAGCGAAGACAGCATGGGATGGACCCGGAAAATCGATGCTGCTTCTGTCTTCAACTCTCAGTAATGAGCATAATTGTGATGAAAATGCGAGAGATATAACGCTTACCGCAACCTGCTTAGATGCAATCTACCGAAAACCTGAGTAGTCTGATTTGGCACCGATTTCTCCCGTTCTTCCTGATAGAGGAAGTCTTCCAGCTTAAGGCAGCTTCTATTGAGTCTACCACCACGCCCCACTCTATTCCTTCACCACGCACGTCAGTTTCGAAACCAGGAACGAAGCCGTAAAACGGTAGGTCTGATTATTTTTTATTTTGTTTCGAGCCACAGTCGGCATCTTGCTCTTATTCAAATGCGGAGGAGTGTGACCGAGATTGAGCCTCGTTCGCGTTAGGTCGGGAGCCAATTTGACCGCAACCGTTCCTTCCCGGATCCTGCCATAGCGGAAATGGCGCTGTCCAGCTTGTCTTCCGAGTTTGCTAGTACTGGTGTATAGAGAACTTCGCTGGTTCCCGAAAATCTCGTGAGTAGCGTCTTATCCGGAAGCGTTATAACGGGAGGATACTGTATACGTTTCTAGATTACATCACGTACTCATTAGACCAGATCTTCGGAAACTACCATTTACCCTGTTCTGAAGAGGAGAGCAGAGCAAAGAATTTACCGATGCCACGATGGGAACGGCAACAACGAATACGTGCTTTACAGATTATGCGTTTTAGTGGCAAAGGTGTTCGAAAGAGGAGAGGCTTTCAAATTGCCTCTGCCGGCAGAAATGCGTTCAGGGAGCCTTTGCTTGGCTTTGTAGGGCATCCGCATAAAGTTTAATGAAACTGTGATAGTTTGATGTCCATCGTTCACATTAGATGTACTTTAAGATCAAGTTTGAACTATAAAGTAAGGCAAGCAGGTACTGGAACAGAATAATCCACATTATGCACCTTATATCTCATCACATGATAGAAGAACAGGCCGCCCACCTACTCTTACTGGGTTACTTTTCTTCTTAAGCATGTAAACACGCTTTCAGTTTCCGACCACCTTTGTGAGAGATCCGACATAGGACAATATCTGCATGAAAAGTATGGCTATCTTCGTCTCCCTCAACCGAAGAGAGGTTCACTGGACCACTTCACGACAGAGGCGAATGGAGAAATTTGTGGCTAGCGCTCAAGCAGTCTAATGATCAGCAGGACGAGAGGTGACAAAGGGTACAGGGGATGGCTGGTGAAACTCATGGGAGCGGCCACTGAGATATTCAGCGACATATTTAAAAATGGCGACAAGCGGATCGATGGCGAAGGGGTATTTTGATTTAAAAAAAAACAAGGCAGCAGTGCTGTCCGAATGGGATGCACAAAAGTTTCCGGCAGAAATGTTATAGGGTAAAAATAGAATCAGCAAGAGAAATGGCATCCGCTGTAAAATGCGATTAATGCAATTAATACCTTTGATCATTTAGCAACTTTCCTTTCCAAATGAAAAAACATGATTCGTTAGTCGCGACAGTGGTAGTGGAGCAAAGTCGCAAGCTAACAGCTAAGACAGCTCTGGAAAGATTTTTTGAGACAGTATTGTACATGCAGAAAGGATTACTGAAGCCTGGTTGAAGAAAATTTTAAATAGCTGCTATAGTGCGGCGATGCGGCTTAGCACTAGACAGCTGTGACTCAACTTTTTCTATTTTCCACGATTCCGGTGAACTTTGTAGTGCATTTTTAGGTTTTAACAGCTGAAGCTTCCACTCACTCAAATTGAAAACACTATCCATGTGAAGGAAGAAGGACAAAGGTCAACAATTATCGAGTTCTTTTTGATTTGTCAAACTTTCCGCTTCGTCTCGTCGTCGAGACAATATTAATGGGGAGCTGTGTCAACGGTTCCCATGGCACACTATGTCATCACGAATCGGTCGTTTTCAAATCATCGTCTGATCAACCAATTCTCACTAGGGCCAGTTCGGATGTCCACTATGTCGGGAAGAGCTTCTATACCAAATTATCCTCAAGAATATTCCGAAAGTTGCTCACAGCTGTAGACCAAGATTGGTATCGACCTTTTATTAGGCTTACGTTTTGGCGATGTCGTCTTCGTCAGAGCCTGGAAAAGTCGAGTTCATTTGAAAAACTACTCGCCCAAACGCCATTTCATCCTACAGGAGCGAATTCCGAAGGAGACAAGGAGTCAGGAAGCAATGTCGTAGAGCATAGTAACGGTAACCTTAGTGGTGGGGTCGAAGTGATCCACCAGTCACCCGTAGCTGGAGGTGGGCTAACTCGGATGGGTTTGCGAGCTTATATCGACTGACCACCTGCCCCTGGGACCCCCTTGAGCACGACCACGTAGGTCAAACCCGCGGAGGTCGACGTAGGGCGCCAGCTCTTGCGTCGTCGATGCACTCCTCCTTGCGGTTGATTTTTGGATTTCTGGCCGCGATCCTAAACGCTTCGAGAGTTCTGCGTGCCGTGACGTCGCGCTCGCGTGCCAAGATCGTGACTGCCACCTCAACCATTGCGCTATCGTGGCTCCGAACCCTATGCTCCCCCAACGGAGTAGACACATTAGATCTTCTTAGCCCATCCAAGTGCTCCTTAACCCTGGTGCAAAGCGGTCTCCCCGTCTCCCCTATATACTCATCCCCGCATTGACTGCATGTAATGAGGTACACCACCCCCAAAGTCATACAGTCACCTGCACTTCCAAACGGGCAGACAACACAGGATGGTGTTGTGCACGTCCTGTCGTATAGGCGGTTCCGAACCAATTGTCCCTTCAAGTTTGTGGGAGGGATCTCAATCACTCTCACCAGGTCCTGTAAACCTGCTTTACGAAGGCATGTGCGAATAGACGCACTGGTTTCGTCTGATAGAAAAGGGATGCAGAAGGGTATCTTTCCTTCTTCTTGAGCTTGAGCTGCTGTCACCACAGCTCGCCGCCTTCGTCGTCCGTGGGATACCCGTTGGTTCTTGCAATGTGATCTGCCAAATCCCTTGAGAAGGCTTCCTGTTCGGCATCAGACGAAACTTTAGCCGCCGTTCGGTACATATTTCGCACTATTCCCCTTTTAGTACTACTTGGATGGGATGACCGGAAGTGGACAAGGATATTTTTATTGCTCGGCTTTCGGTGCCACCTCGTCCTGAAAACTCCTCCCGAGAGGCCAAGCTGCACGTTCAGAAATGGAAGCCAATTTTCTGTAGGCTCTTCTCTCGTGAGCTTTGTGTGCTCAGACTACTGTAGGTATACTGTAGGTATATAGATGACTGCTTCGTAGTGTGTTCCACTCAATCCGAGATGGACACATGTTTCGCCCTCTTGAATGAGCAGTCTGAGCACATAAAGCTCACGAGAGAAGAGCCTACAGAAAATTGGCTTCCATTTCTGAACGTGCAGGTTGGCCTCTCGGGAGGAGTTTTCAGGACGAGGTGGTACCGCAAGCCGAGCAATAAAAATATCCTTGTCCACTTCCGGTCATCCCATCCAAGTAGTACTAAAAGGGGAATCAACCGCAAGGAGGAGTGCATCGCGGTGACGCAAGAGCTGGCGCCATACGTCGACCTCTGCGGGTTTGACCTACGTGGTCGTACTCAAGGGGGTCCCAGGGGCAGGTGCTCAGTCGATATAAGCTCGCAAACCCATCCGAGTTAGCCCACCTCTAGCTACGGGTGACTGGTGGATCACTTCGACCCCACCACTAAGGTTAGCGTTACTATGCTCTACGACATTGCTTCCTGACTCCTTGTCTCCTTCGGAATTCGCTCCTGTAGGACGAAATGGCGTTTGGGCGAGTAGTTTTTCAAATGAACTCGACTTTTCCAGGCTCTGACGAAGGCGACATCGCCGAAACGTAAGCCTAATAAAAGGTCGATACCAATCTTGGTCTACAGCTGAGAGCAATTACGGAATATCTGTTCGAACAATGCCAAGATTTATGGAAAGTCGGACGTGGACTATCCTCAAGAAACGTGCTGAGTACAAAAGGAAGACTGAGCCATGCCCCACTCCCCTGACCTCCCCCCCCCCCCAATTTGGGGTCGAACATTCCCTAGGCGTGGGGAGCTCTCAATGGGGATTCGAAAGCGATCCATCGAAGCACAACGAAATGAAACTCGGAATGAAAAAACAACGGATCGAGTAGTTTCTAAGCACAACCCTCCTCATCAACCTCACCATCGAACGCTTGCTGGCACTAGCCCGGCGGTGTTCTGACTCGGGACACTGGGTTGGTATTAACCGCCGATTGTGGCGTCATGGCGTCCTGTTTTGCCAAACAATGCACAGTAAGCTCCCAGCTTCTCTGGGAAAAACCCAGAGAAGCTGGGAGCTTGCTGTGCATTGAAACCTCAGCACGTTGAATGATATGTGCAAGTATCTTTTACCGCATGACGGTGGTATCAGATGGACCTCTATTAGCGGCCTGGCGTTTTGACTTTCCGTCGTCTTCAGAAGCCTAGACGTGGAGCACAGGCTTCTATTTGCGCTCTACTCTACTCTTTCGCACATACTCCGCTTATGACTGCTAATTTGTGCAAGTAGGCTGTTTGCTGGTTTCACTACGTATGCGGTTCTTTTGCATGCTCAAAAGCAGTAGTCAGAGTTTTAGTGCAAATGACCTGTTTAAGAGTAGCTTACTACTCATTCCTTTTTAAGATTTCCGTATTAACACACTAGTCTTGTCGAAGCGCGGTTAGCAAAATCAGCTTCTATGGAGGTTCCAGAGGAAGCGTAATATAGCATACTGCTCGCCTAGGTATGGTCGAAAATAAGGTCGCACTCCTACATATGTAGGTGCTTCCCTCTCGTCAAGTTGCTCGAAGGTGACTTCCTCACTTTCCCGTCCGAATGACGCCATCCATAGCTATACTGAATAGTAAGCTCCTCACGATTTATGCTGGTGAAGTGATTGTGCTCATAAATGCATTTTTAAAACTAAATGTGTGCATTTATAACTATTTTCTTTTTCATTTTCTTTCATATTATTTTCTAGTGTCTTGATTACATTGGAAACTCAGTTACAATATGCAGTTATAGTTCACAGTGATAACTCACGTTCTTCTCACGGCTTTGTTAAAGTTATTTCTTGCTGGTACGCTCACAAGGCAAGAAACAAATAAATTCCGAATAAATAAACAAATAAATAACATTCTGTTCATTAAGAACAGAGCTTTTCGCCAGAAAAGAACCTAATAGTAATTGAACGAAGCCTCTGGAGATCAACCCAAGACAATATCAGGGCCCTGCGTAAAAGGACTGTCAGGAGATATGTGCACAGCCCTTGTGTTGAATGGTCCAACGCGTGAGAGGTCATAAAGGTGTTGCCAACTCGGAATAATTCTTGACAGTAAACCCTTACTCTCTGCAAAAAACTGAAGAAGAGTGTCAAAAGTGGAAGAAAACAGTTCTCAGGAACGATTCGCAGCAGGCAGATCTTTATGTGGATGCCTTATTAGCTCTACTTAACTGTTTTGCGGTCACGCCATATTCGAAAGCTGCTGTGTGGTGTGAAAACATTTCTTGTTGTGGAATTCTCCCACTATTCTCCGACAGCCGCTCATCTTTGAACTGAACAGCACAGAATATATTATCAAGCGGTTAACGCCAGGGTAATGGGCGGGCTTTGTGCAATGCAAAGACCGCAAAAGGAGCAATTAATGGAAAGTAATTATCTCGTGAAAATACTGCAACCAGCAATGTTGTGTTGCAATTAAAACCTTGCGCAAGACCGGACCAGAAGACTAGGCTTGGCGTTTTACACATTTGTTTTAAGCCTTGAGCGAGAGGTCCGAAGGTAATATGCTGTTTCAGGATGTTCGCCGCGTTGAAATCTACATGGAAGGAGAGGCTGTGAGCTTGAGTTCCATCTGGCGCAAGAGTTTTGATCGCTGAAAAGCATAGCGTAACAGCATCTGACTACATGTAGCCTTTAGCGAACATAAAGGTCCTGCCTCAGCCTCAATTGACGCACTGCAACGTGCTCAGTTAAACTTTAAAAGAGCAGGAAAGGCTATACTCACGAAACTATTTCGAGGACCTTGGGAGGAAAGGTCCACTCACTTGAAGAAATTAGGGAACCACAGAGAACAACAACGAAATGTTTGCGTTGGGATGGTGATGCAATGACGCGGAGCACGATGCTACGCGCACAACAGAGGCGCGTGTCGGTGCAGGGAGGAGAAACGACTGAGGATGAACTCGGCCTTGAGTGCTGACAATGGAAGGAAGGCCGAGAAATGGAGGTGAGGGTGAGAGGGACACAACTGCTGGCGAATCAATGGCGGTGGTGGTCAACTGAAGCAGCTGGCCGACGAAGGAACGAAGAGAGTGCAAAGCGAGGGAACCGCTGGGTCCGAGGTCGCTGCTGCCGGCGGCTTTCTGCTTGAGGAGAACGTGCAGCGGACGGCCATCGCCGCCAGACACCCGCCATAGCCCACCCCTTCTCACGTGTTCCGAACTCCGGCATCTGTCCGGCAGTATTTAGTTCGCTCTGGCGCCATTCCATGAGAACCGGAGGACTAGCCAGCACGGAGGAATTTCTTGGAAGCGAGGTGGTGCAGGGTCTCGTCCCATGCTCGGAGCCGAGCCAGCCCCCCTTCGTCATAACAGGACATGTTACAACCACGCACGGAGAGCTCTGACTCAGAACGCCGCCGACGGGAACCGCGTTCTCTGCTAGACATAATCCCGTGAAGCGAAGCATATCTGCCCGTGATCGATCAGCTCAGCACCGCTAACGGTCACTGAGGGGACAGAGTACACGCTCTCACCTTCCAAAGCGGCCACCTTTGAGGTGGCAGGAACTGTGACACTTAATTTGGCAGTCGCCGGTTCCATTTCCTGCATCGCTCTGTACCCGTGGCTAGGACCAGAATAGACGGACAAATCTATTTGACACAGAGTGATTTGTAGACAAACGCTCTGTAAGTGGAGGATAGGTGCTTGAGTTGCGGTAATACTGCTGGCGCAAAAGTATTGCTGCCAGTTTCTAACTGAAGTATTTTTTCCATAATCAATGAGAAATTGAAATTAGAAGAGCTATCGGAAGCATTAGAATGCTTAAAAATTCCCTTTTGTGGCGGGATTTTGTTTGTAACAGCGTAACCCCGGTGGCAGTGGTGTAGGTAATGGTTTTAGTGATTACTGCTAAAAATAGTTATGTTATCCTTTCCAAGTAAACGCTATAACGTTCTTAATTTATTTGTTTACTGTTTGCATCCATATAATGGCTCTTTTTCTGATTATGCGTTCTCTAAAGAACAATCAAATTTTAAAACTTTAAGTTGCAGAAAGTGCGCCATCAGCTGCTACTCACATCTACTTTCTTATCAAGGGTGCATGTCGCTTAGGCGAGCAGCATGGGTAGGTGAGAGCGCGCCAGCCAATAGTAACCAAACAGAGCACAGGCAGAGCACAAGCCAGGCATCAGGGTACCAATGTACATGCCCTCTTTGAACGGCATGCCCATTCCATGCGGTCTGATTGGTTTAGGCGCTCCCACCTACCAATGCTGCTCACCTACGCGACATATACCGTTTAACCTTCCATATTTCGTTTTTCACGTTTTTTTTCTGACACAGAATGCATGCAGAACAAAACTTCGCGGTTCGATCCGAGCAAATGGCCAGGTGATTTGAGTTCTCCATAGACGAAAAAATCCAATCAGATATATTTTTCATAGATTCTCATGAACAAGTCATTCCTCCCACAAGGATTTCCTGCTCATTACTCCTTATCGCGCTTGAATTATCGTGTTTTTTCTATTACCATGTTATTTCAATAATTACCCAATTATCTATCGAATGCCACGTCGAAACCCACGGAGAACTTTAACGTGAAATTGGACTCCTCATCCCAGAGAGGTTCTTTTGACGGCATCGTATCCGCACGAGCAAGTAGTAAATAACTAATAGCTTTGACTAAGGAATGGAAACAGAAGCTTTTTTCTATGTAACTTCTTGTCGCCTTCAGTTATGCTTGTAGGATAAGAATACATTGAGGTCACATGAAGTCTTCAAGAATACAGGAAAAGCTTTTCGAATTGCAATAAAAATGTTGCTATCCTCAGCTGACACTTTTTTCAACATCGTCTAGCCGATTTCATACCCATCTATGAGAGCTCATTTCAGCCGAGCGCGGTGGCAATCTGCGGGTTTCGCTCAGGATTCAGCAATTTCCTGTGCACACGGCAGACACGCTTCACTCCATTTGTGTGCTTTAGCACTCTGCCTTCACAAATCGCCTTCCTAACTAGCTCAGAATGGTTCCACAAGCATGCTAAACTTTGCGTCACATCTTTTATCGCACCTAGAGCTCCTTCAGAGGGCCAGGAGAATGCGTATTCTCTGTGAGATTTTGAGCACCCTTCGCGAAACTGAAGCGCTCTCTATTGTGTACTGTTATTCGCTGCAACTCGGTCGACATGCCTGTTCCAATCCGCATCAAGCTTCCTGCTAGAGGTGTAGTGGCTTCGGATGGGCTGTTTGGATATTTACGAGGTGGCTGCTGGCTATCGGTCCTGAGTGTGATAGCAGCGCGACCCTGGCCGCCAGATGCCAAAAACTCTCTCGCAGCCGTCGTCCAGAGAGCGATCACTGGAGCGGCGTAAACGCGCCCAAAAACCTCGGCGCTCTCTGCTGAGCAGTGGCGATCCAGAGCGACACAGTGTTCTGAGGGCAGCGGATGGAAGCCCTTTCGAAGACGATTCCTCTCTATCGACAAGCTCCCAAGATCGATACATAGAAACAAGGGGAGAACCAATCGTTTCTGGAGCTTGCAGACTTTTCTCTCCGTTTCCTTTTTTTGTGAAAATAGAACATAAATGAGTGCATAAATCAATGTTGATCATTCGGAAGAAAAATCGAAATAGTACGAACCTTTACAATCGGAGAAGAACCACTGCTACATCGCTCTTCGTTGACTAGTGGTCCCTCTGGTAAATAGAAGTCAAGCGCGTCACAAATCTTTTTACAATCCCATTGGAAGTCGACTTTCTTTGAGCATTACATCTGTTCCTCTTCATGTTGTACACAATAAACTTTTGTAGTTTAGTACCATTAACTTTCTTTCAAGAGAATGACTTGTCATTTTCCCAATAATGGAAAACATGGGTAGCATATATAGCACATCCAAAGGAACAGAGGCTTTATTCTCGCCAGTGCCAACGCATCCTTGTTGTCCCACACAATAGCCACGAACAAAGTCTGCTTTGTTGTACCCCCAAAGTCCTTAAAAACTGCATTGAAGGAGCACCAATTAGGCGAGGCTGGATGCACACAAAGAGTTGCAAGACGTTCTGGCCCGGTGCCAGATGGAGTAGCAATATGCGATCCTCAAAAAACATCGAAACATTTGAAACAAGTTCTCTAGACACAGTTCTAATTCACCTCAAAGCCTTGTTTGCACCCTTCTTCCGGTAAGAAGTGAAAAACACTGATCACACATTTTTTAAAGTTGACAAGCGGCATTTCCGGAGATTCGTCTAAATATTGGCTGCATGCGGAACTAGATCTTTCTTTTTTGAACTATTCAGAAATCTTATTTGTCAGCTAAGACTGACGCTTCGCTGTTACATAATATTTATGTACATGATCATGCATGAAAACGCCGTTTTCCGTGTTAAGCTGAGCGGAGAAACGGAAATGGATGCCGCTCACAGCGGAGCATCACCTCTCTGGAAGTAGACAAACCTACCGTCACTCGTGGAAGTTGTGCCTGCTCTACATTTAATAGTCCCTACGAGATGATCTCTAAGTCACCTTATAAGTGCGGCATTGTCCGAAAGCGAAATTTTGGAGAACCTAGCGACACTTTATCTTTAGCCGTTTTAGCTCTTTGGTGTTAATCGGCATAGGAATCACTTTTCTCTTTTTGACTTGCTCCCAATTCAGGCGAGGATGGATCAGCCAATGCTGTAGAAGAGCTTCGTCATTTTATTCCCATTAGAAGGGTTTAGATGTTGCACTCTTAAGGTGGCGATGTCCGTTCCTCTTCGTGGTGTCACTGGAAACTGCTCGCTTAGTGAGCTAAGCTAAACGCGGACACTCGAATGCAGGCGACAGGCCCTTGTGACAGGCCGGCCTACGAATACCCATGTCACATCACATGGTGTATGAATAGTCATGTTTTTCGAGATTGTGCTACGGCGTCCGCTGGAGTCGACGCGCACTCGCAGAGTCCGGCGAGTGTGGAAAGTATGCGAGGGTCCCTGATGCGAGGACGGCATCGGAGGGCAACTGAGCTAGTCCGAAAGTCCCGTAACGTAGGCAGGACCCGCGTAGCAACGCTATGTGGGTATGTTGACGGGCCGCTCGTGCGAGTTGGTTAAAGCACTGGAGCGTAGAAGAGTTGATTTCTGTGCGGTGCAGGAGACGAGGTGGTCCTGCCGCAAGTCAAGGGACATAGGACGAGACTTCAAGGCCGTTCTAGTGGAAGTCCCAGGACCACCAGTGGTGTTGGAATAATCGTCTCCGAACGATTTCGTGACTCGATTGTAAGTGTCGAGCGCTTTAACGATCGGTTGATAAAGATCGTTGACGCCGCTAAGGAGCGACTCTACCACTTCTTCTCTGCGTATGCTCCACAGACTGGCTGCTCCGATCAAGCCAAGGACGAGTTTTGGAGCCTGCTTGAAGAGAAGACAGCAGAGGTACCGCCGAAAGATGTCATCATAGTTGCTGGTGACCTTAATGGGCACGTAGGTGCTGCGAAGGACAGGTACAGCTGTCATGGTGGTTTCGGATACGGGTCGCGTAACACCGATGGTGAGCGTATCCTTAAGTATGTGGAATCGCAGAAACTCACCATTGTGAACACCGTTTTCCGAGAACGCGACTCGCACCTCATCTCATACTATAGTGGAAGGTCCAAGTCTCAGATAGACTTTGCCCTTGTGAAGGATCGCGACAGGAGCATTGCCACAGACGCGAAAATCTTGCCGTATGAGACGGTCGCCCCACAGCATCGACCGCTGCACACTAAAGATCGCCCCTACGAGGTTGAAGCAGATCGAGTGATGCGGTGCTGCAAAAATCAAGTAGTGGCGAATGAAAGAGAAGGAAATAGCTGTGATTTCCCGCGTACGGTTTCGATAGTCACGACTGTCGACGAAACTTGGAAGAGAGCAACCGACGCGATACGCCAAGCTGCAAGGTTGGAATTCGGCACTACGAAGCCTGGACGACGCAAAGTCAACAAGCAGGCATGGCTGTGGACAGACGATGTGTAAGCGAAGGTTCGAGAGAAGAAGTCGCTGTATCATGTGTTTCTCGGCGACAGCCGACAACTGGCAGGAGTATCAGAAGGCGAAGAAGGCTGCAAAGAAAGCAGTGGCTGTTGCGAAAGCCACTCATTATGGTGATGTCAACGAGAAGCTCGAGTCGCGCGATGGTGAGCGGTATTTGCTAAGACCCGCCATCGCCAAACCGAGGATATTGAAAAGTTCTTTGGCATCAATGATGAGAGCGGCCATCTTCTGACAGACCGCAAAAAGGCGCTGAAGCGATGGCGTGATTACTTTGAGGAAATTTTCACTATGGAATTTCCTCACCCGGCCATCCCTTCTGTGGGTTCTGTTAACGGTCCCATTCACAAGATCACTGTGGAGGAAACAGAAGCGGCTTTGAAGAAGATGAAGCCATGCAAGACGACAGGACCGGATGATCTGACAGCCGATGTTTGGAAGTCGAAGCTCTGGTATCCTGCTGAGGGGTTGGCTGAGTTCTTCAACCAGGTAGTAGAGGACAAAAAAGTATCGGAGTGTTGGCACAACAGTACGACGATTCCGATTTGGAAGAAGAAGGGCAGTCCTGCAGACTGCTCCAATTACCGTCCGATTCGCTTGCTTTCGCACAGCATGAAGATCTTCGAGCGAATCCTCGACAGACGAATTCGTGAAATCGTCAGGCTCTCCGACAACCAGTGCGGCTTTGTGTCTGGTTGTGGGACCATTGATGCTATACACGCCGCCCGACTCCTGGTGGAGAAGCATCGCGAGAAATAGAAGCCGGTGCATATAGCCTTTCTTGACTTGGAGAAGGCTTTCGACGGCGTGCCGCGTGGGGTTATATGGCACGCTTTGCGACAACACAACGTACCTGAGGAACTCATAGAGTGGGTGCGGATGCTCTACTCTTGCAAGCTGTAGCTGGAACCTCAATGGAATTTCCCTTATCTGTTGGGGTGCACCAGGATTCTGCGCTTTCTCCACTCCTCTTTGTTGTCATCATGGATGCCATTGCGAGAGACCTTCAGAAGCCTGTCCCGTGGACGTTGCTTTATGCTGATGACGTAATGCTCGCTAGCGAAGATAAGAATGCACTCGAGCGGCAGGTGCAAGCTTGGTGCGACCGCCTGACGATGTTCAGACTCAAATTGAACGTCAAGAAGACCGAGTACCTAACGACTGACGTAAACGAGTCCGGCTCCAGTAAGATTGACGGCACTGAGCTTGCACGCACTTCGGTGTTTAAATACCTGGGATCAGTAATAATAGCGTCTGACGGCAGACTAATGGTTGAAGTGAACTCTCGCGTGAGTGCAGCTTGGTCCAAGTGGCGTTCGCTGACTGGTGTGCTCTGCGATAGGAAGATACCAGTGCACCTGAAGTGGAAGATCTACAGAGCAGTTGTGCGACCAGTAGCGATGTACGGCGCTGAGTGTTGGCCTGCGACTAAGGAAGTTGAAACGCGCCTCAGCGTCATGGAGACGAAGATGCTGCGCTGGACGGCTGGAGTCACGCGCATGGACCGCATCCGAAATGATGCTATTTGGCAGAAGTTCGGTGTTGCGATGATCGCGGACAAGTGCGCGAAGCTCGCTTGCGATGGTACGGCCACGTTCTGCGTTTGAAAGGAGACAGCGTCCGCAAGATAGGCCTTGAGTTGGAAGTGTCAGGAAAACTGCCTACAGGACGCCCGAAGCAGCGTTGGTCCTATACTTACACATGGACATGAAAGCAACTGGCGTCCACTATACCTTTGTCCTTTTCGAATTTCGAATAGTCGAATTTCGAACATTCGAATATTCGACTATTCGAAAAAAGTCCAATATTCGAATTATTCGATTACTCCAATATGTATTCGAGAAAGTCCAATATTCGAATTATTCGATTATTCGAATATTCGAGAAAGTCCAATATTCGAATTATTCGTTTATTCGAATATTCGAAAGTGGCCAATATTCGAGTATTCGTTTATTCGAATATTCGAAGGCTTCGAATATCGAATATTCGAATATTCTTTATCAATCTCTTAACAAGTTAGTGGCACTCTTCTTTGAAAACCAGATGGGAGTCTGACCTTATGATAAAAAGCGATGTTTGAGTTTCGCGCGTCGCTCAAAGTGCGCCGAATTGTGTGTACGTAATCTGACAAGAGAAGTCAATGAACTTCCCGTGGAGATTTCCAAAATGACCTATTGCTTGTTATAAGGGTGTGTCTAAGAAGCACCGTAGTGGTCTTCAAATGTCCTGCGGGCATCTGGGTAGGTCAAAAATTACAAAAAACTGTAGCACTTCAGTGCTGGCTGGCAGGGCGAAAATGACGCCTTGAATGGCCTTGAAATACTCAGAAATTAACATGCAGATGCTATAGAGCTTTAATTGTAGTTAGATGTTAGAAATCTGACAATTTATTAGGTCAAATGAATAATTCACTGCAGTCGGGGCGTGGGTAACGGGGAGAGGTCCAGATTCGAATCTAGGAGAGTTGTTTACGGATTGCTGTGCGTTTTGGTAAATGTAGAACATATTCTAATTTTAACCATATTTACAAACATGATCGAAATGTGTTGCTTCAGTCCATCTCTGGGATGTGCTGATCAGTCTTCGGGTTCCTATAGAGAACGTTTCTCTTGTAAATTTTACTAATTTTAGCATCTCTTATAAGATGCGTCATTTTTGACCCACTCCGTAGTATTGTACTCCGTAGTATTCGTAGCATTTGCATATAACACCAAATACAGTACTAACAACTAAATTAATTAGTCACCTTCTTCACTGACGAGCATCGGGGTGACTAATTATAAACATGTTTTGTATGAAGGCAGAGGCGAAACAAGACATGTTTAGTGTTGTTGTTACCATTGTTTTAGTTATTACTTGTTTTAGTTGTTGCTTTTTTCCACTTGTGTTTGTTATAGTACAGAGTGATTTAGAGTTCATGTATACCCCAGGTTATTTCTAATTCTACTTCGTTGTTTAGACATTGAATTTAAAACTGTTTGAGTATTAAAATTTACATATATGATTAACTTATTCTATTGGTCTTCTTGCAGCCTAATCTTCCTCGACCACTCTCCCGCACTGACAGGGGGGGGGGGGGCTTTGCAAACGTTGGTACTTGTATTAATCCCCATGACTTCGTAGGTAGATAATAAAATTTCGTACAAATGTTGTCCTGAGGGTTGACTGAGGTTCTGATCACGAAGCTGGCAAACGCGTTACCGTCGACCACAATAGGCGACGGTGAATATGTGCGAGGAAAGGTGCAGAATAACCGGCCGCGTTGTACTATTGTGACTCCAAAAGTGGAGTGGAGGTCGATTTTTTTTCGCCCAAACATCGCCTGTACTGTTATTTTGGATGCTGAGCACGAATATGGTATCCAATTTCGACAATTTGGCCGCTTACGATATTTCATAGTGTGTGTTCGTGAGTAAGGATGGGGTTGTCATGACCACTGATTTCGTCCTTTCCTCGCCTTAGGAAATTATTTAGGCTGCTGCCACGAATCTGTCATTTCTTTTTCTAAATTATCCATTTTTCGTGCACTACTTTCCATCTCAAAGTCGAAGACTGGAAAGCAAGTCTGATCACATATGTAGGTGAAGAAAGGGATTCTATGTACTCAAACTGATAAACTTGATCACTCATGAAAATGTGGAATCACGCGATCACGCGAAAACGTTTACTAGATTTGCGATCAGCACCTCAATTAGCCCTCTAGACGACGTTTGGGCGAAACCTGCTTTCGATCTCCGGAGTTGTGGGAGTACAAGTCCCTAAACCTTCGATTAGCAGAGAATGGTGGGGAGGCGATGGGCAGCAGGGGTGTGCGTTAAATTTTTTTCGGTAAATTTTTAACGACCACTTTTTAACGAAAATTTTCGCGTTAAAAAGGTAATTTCGGTAAATTCGTTAAATTAAATGTCCCTTAGCTGCATTCAATTTTAAACCACTGGAGTGCCTCTCGGACAATCCTCCACAGCGCTCAATAGGTCACTTATAAGATTCCCACGGGAGGTTTATTGACCTCCCTTGTGAGTTGACGCGAAGTAAGCGCTGCAAGCGCGGCCCTCCGCGGCGCATCTGCTTCCTTGTAAACGGCCATCGAGCGTGCTGTGGCCATTCACGTGAATCGCAAGTGATTAGGGTTATGCCTGTACACAGATATTTTACCTTCAGTATATTACGGGAGAATCTTCGTTTTGCATTTCTACCCCAGTTACAACAAGGAAACGATTAGAGCCGAAGGGGCTGCGGTAGGGAGGTAGAACTTTCAGGGGCCTAGAAAGCTCCTGCTTTCTGCCAGAAAAGGCGTTGAAGAAGAGAGGAAGAGCAACGGCTATGGAGTACAAGACCCAGTCATACTCCGTTTCCTATGAAAGTGAGCCATCCCCATTTTCGCTCTAACACTGTCCAAGTCGTAGTGTCTTGTCAGATTAGATTCCAACGCGGGTCCGTTTCTCTTCAACGGAGCTAGAACACAAACTGAATACCATTCATGAGACTCCAGTGCGCCCTTTCTGCACCAGATCGCCTTTGTGTCATTTCTCCGCCCATGATAATCATTCTTTTACCACCTGGAAGCTTCGCTATAACATAAGGAAAGATAGCAACCTATAGAGAAAGACCTATAACAATCTAGCTCTGCCTACCCGAGGTGTTTCTCTCTTCTCGGTGCACGAATTCTTAGGGAAGCAATGCGTGCTTCATTGCCATTATACCGCTGTTATTGTCCTTTGGTCTCGTAAAGGAAATAGATGGAGCAGCCATCCATTTCCTTCACAGTGGGTAATAAAAAATAATTAAATGTCAACCACTGGGTGACGAAAGTAAATAATAGTGTTCATTTGATTATTCGAATATTCGACTATTCGAAATTCGATTATTCGAAATTCGAAATTTTTTCCCAAGGACAAAGGTATAGCGTCCACCCTGTAACGAGTCTAGGCATCTATTCGGGATCAACTCTCAAGTGTCTTCAGCATGTTGTAACAACGACAGCCGTTGCTTCGTCCAACCGGCTGAAGGAGATAAAAGAACCTCAACGAATGCTGCGGGGTTCGTCCTAGTCTGATCGCTGGCCGTGTTGTTTCGGCTCCCGCGCCTCCCTGCCCCTGAGGAGTTCCCGAGTCTAGCCCCTCCTTCCCCCCCCCCCCCCCTCCTGGCCTCATGTCCGTGACCTCTATCGCTGTCCACATGCGCCTCCTTTGTTAATAAAATCTTTATTTTACTGCCGTGCTTTGTTATGTAAGGGCCTAATAGGCCGTATGATCTACACGTAAATAAACCTGAGGGGACAGGTTTATTACAACCCTGATGAAGCGCAGAGTCGAGAAAGGTGGCGTCAGGACACCAGAAGAGCGGACCCCGCTACGAAGCGGGACAAACGCTGAAGAAGAAGAAAAAGAAGAAGAAGAAGAAGATGATGATGATGATGATGATGATGATGATGATGTTGCTCTTTTAAATCCAGTCTTTAGGCTGCTGGAGATTTCTTAGACTGTGAACAACAATTCGTGCAGTAAAACAACGTTCAACTGACGTGCGAGCGTACACGTCAGTAGCAGAGTCAGAATGTCCTTTTCAAGTTCTTTCTTACCATGTACCACCGACATTTCTGCAGTAGTAACACAAGAGCAAGTGCAAATCTGTTACTGTTTGTGGAACGTGCTGAGATAGTTCTTACCTCAGAACATCCCATGCATAGCTTTCTTCAAAGCAATAAACATAGATTTCTCGAGCTAAGCGGTATGAGGATATATATCCGAAAACGAATGAAATCGAAAGGAAATAAAAGCAAAACGCTAAGATGTATTTCTCAGTTCTGTCAGATTTTGGGGGGGGGGGGGCGTAGAGCGCAGCCGGAGGAGGCGCCGGCTGTCGCCTGCACCCGATACCAGATTCCTGGTTCGGATTTCCCGCCCAGGCCAACCAAGCCTTCCATCCCTCCGGGGTCGGTGAATTGGTACCAGACTTATCTGGGAAGGATGAAGCGCTGACTTGTTCATCGGCTGGCCACCGCAAGTCATTGTATGGCCAAATACGTATTCAACTCGCCTCCACGACATCCCGTAGAAGTAGAATACGTGGCGCATCCCAAAGGAAATTGAATAACGCCGTCCTTTATCCTTTATTTTATCAGATTTTGTAGAGTTTGCCTGAGGTCCAAGATTTTCCGAAAAAGATGTTTCTGAAAAAACTTAAAGCGTGATCGAGGTTCATCGTGCGGCTGAACGCTGCCAACTGGCCGTAAACATCGAAACTGCCCCTAAACTTTTCACAGCAACTACACGTTTTGGCAGCTCTTTTATGACTAAGATGCATTCTATACTAGGGTAATAGTTTTCTTGAACTAAATCTTCCTAACAAAAAATACAGAACGGAAATTCCACAATCGCTTTTATTCGTTCTTATAATAAGTGTGTTTAAGATGCACGTTCAAGAAAAACAGAGAATATAGAAAAAACCACAACAAGGAAAACGCAAAATACACTCTTCTAATACATAAGCAATTCACGTCTGGCCATACACTTGAAAATTTGAAGCGAAGATGAGGGGACTGGAGCTCCAATTCTTAACGAGCAGTAGGAGGGGCTCACTCTACACTTGAATGACGAAGCCCTCAGAATGGACCTAGGCCTGACATACGGCAGCTTCGATAGACCACAGCGAGTTTCAACGGCAGTGAAGGAATAGGATTGCAAGACGCTGCACCTTACGACGCTGGACCTCAGGTTTCCATAGTGCATTCACAGACAACCGCACGTTTGGCGGTGCTAGTTTATGGAGCAAGTTTCTCGGGACCGACATATACGTGATGTATTCTTCGACAACTTTCGGCTTCTCTGATGCGTATGCGGTGGGAGAAGTCAGCTATGGGTTCAGAAACGGCACCAATCTGTTCAGACGTTGAATGTTTGTACTTTTTTTCCCAAACACGCGTATGATGTTCCCAGAAAGGGCAGAACTTGTTCGGCATTCAACTCATGTCGGGGCTCTCATAGTGTGGTGTTAGTCTCGACGAACCGAACGTAATCGAGCAGAAGTCGAAGGCGAAGTGATACAGAATGAAGAACGAACTGCTGTGCGATCAACGATCATTCTGTGTCGCCGCAGCGCACCTGTAGTGAAACATAGGACCACTGAAATTCAGGGCCTCGAGAAACGAACAACTTGCTCAGTAGGCGATCTCATGAATTGTCTGTTGATAGGGTAACTACAGGGTGAACCGAAATAACGTGGACAAGATTGTTTCGTCATAATTATAAAACAACAAACAGTTCGAGAAAACGTCAACTAAATTACAACAGAACGAACAGTAGGGTATGTCATGTCCAAGTGGTTTCGTAGTGGCCTCCCTTAGTGAACTTTGCCTATTCTATCAGGATGATACTTCTCCTAGAGCGTGTGCAAAGAGCCAAACGTTTCGCGAATTTTTCGACGATGGGCCGCAGATCGTATCTGGGAACAGATTCTGTTCACGGATGAAAAGCTGTTCACCGTGGAGCAGGCGCACAATCGGCCGAAATGGTAAGATGTTGTCTACAGAGGCTGGAAGCACCTCTGCTGTCGTCCAAAACCCACAATCTGTCATGTTTTGGGGCGGAATCCAGCGGCAAGACCCCTGGTTTTCGTGGATAACGGAGTGAAACTCGACGACGATGTGTACCACCAAGACATTCTTGAGTCCGTAGTTCTTCCTTGGGCCCACCAGCACTTCGGTGATGCCCATTGGATGTTCCAACAGGACTCTGCACCCGCACATAGGGCGAAAAGTACGTAGGCGAGGTGCAAGGTTAATTTCCCCGACTTCATCAAGCCTTCGGAATGGCCGCCGTATTCTCCGGATCTGAATCCGATGTACAACAGTGTGTGGACATTTTAGAGGCTAGGGTCGGCGTCAAACGCCACCGCAGTCTCGAATCCCTGAAGGAGCCCTTGTGCCAGGAGTGCGAACGGTTGTCTCTTGGTGACCTGCGGCGCATCGCCGAAAAACTCGTGAAACGTTTGGCCCTCTGCATCCGCTCCAAAGGAGGCCACTTCGGAACCACCTGAACATGGTGTGCCCTAATGTTTGTATTGTTGTAATTTAGTCGTCGTTTCCTCGAATTGTTGGTTGTTTTATAATTATGATAAAAAATCCTGTCCACGTTATTTTGGGACACCCTGTAGTGTAAATGTTGCTGCGCAATACTAAATCCACAAAAGGTATCACAAAGGCCGAGAAGAAAGCGCAAAAGAAAGTTGTAGCAAAGCGATCCCTCATCTTCTAGCAAGAATCGAAGACAAAAATGCGCGTCTCTCATTCAAGAGGAAAAATGTCACAAGTCGTAAGAATAGCCAAGGCACATGCCTGAAGCCCATACCATCCACCCCACCGCATGGCGACCCCATATTCGAAATCTCATTAACCAGCCATCATAATTCAGAGAGGTATAATTTCCACCACAGTTCTTCGCCCTCTGTCCTCATTTGCTTGCTCTCATAAAATCCAGGTTCTTGAATCTCTACGCATGCCGTTGTTCATCGCAGGAAGTGTATCTTCCCTGGCGTCATCCGTCTTCATCCCTTCATTGGTCGCTTGTGCAGTTTTCCTATATCGTATTCACATACTCTTCTGATTCCAATACTTCTGTGCCGAACGAACTTGCATTGTGAGTCAGTTTTTGTTGAGCGGACTAAAGACGCCTTCGGAGGCCTAAGAGTGGCTCAAGGACTCAGATATTGCTATTATCACCGAACGCCTCACCGTCTATGGGGTTTGGATGTCGTCCTGTGACATAGCAAAAAGCCTGAATTCTTTTCATTTATTTTTATTTACTTTATTATTATTTACTTTTTGTTTTTTATTTAAGTCAGGCGAAATAAAATTCTTTTGACGAGCTTTATATGTAAGTAGCTGCTTTCTCACATTTGGTGAGTTACAGATTAGTTCGGTTCTGGTATTCGAAGAAGTTGTAGTTTTTAGATGTTCATGGCGCACCTTTGCGCACAAAACGCATCGTAAGTGCCTCGTTGACTGGAATGCTCTGCGACAAGAGGGTGCCAGAGCGCTCACAACCGAAGATCTATGGAACCATCGTCCGGCACGTGTCGACGTATGGTGTCGAGTGCTCGCCTGCGACGAAGGAAACAGAAAGCGGCTTCAGCGCAATGGAGGCAAGGATGCTGCGCTGGACGGCAGGAGGGCGGAACGGTGTTCTTCACACCGCCCATGCGAAGGGGCGGAGCAAGGGGCGCGCCGACCACCCATCGAGGACCAGTTGTCCGAGTGCGCAAGAACAAGGGTCAAACCAGTTGTCCGAGTGCGCAAGAACAAGGGTAGAGGAGGTCGGCTCATCTATGCTATTTCGGGTCAGATTTCGAAGGGTTCCAAAAGCTAGGGGCATGTGTGGTACATTTTTCGATAGCGTAGGATTTACTTTAAAAGATGATAACACGGTATTCAAGATCAAAGGAAAGGAGAGCAGTTAGGAGCCACGGAAAACATACATTTCACAAAGGGATTGTCAGCAGTCGGGAATTCATTTCATCCACAAAAATATGAAACAATCCATGGAATAGCTTGATGTACGAATTTCCTGACGACTTTTCAGTGATTCAACAACAGATTTTCCCCGAAGATGGTCGTGGTCCCTTGTCGAAGGCTACAACACTATGAAGCTCTGTGGAGTTTCCCTCCAACGGAGATTTAGTACAATTTCCTTGTCCCCAAAGATGTGCAAATTCTACTTCTACCTAGATTGAAGAACCCCTTTTGTGAAGATATTTTAATGAAATACTAAGGCGAAAACTCCTTATTTCAAAAACGACATTGCACGTCACCTGGATAGACCATACTGAACTTTTTCTTAACTTTTTTTAATGTATTATGCCTGACACGGCTGACTGACACGGGAGGATTCCAATCGCAGTTATTTTTAGGTGACCAGGATGTTCCGCTTTGTCTATCGATTGGTTTGACAGCATAGAAAACTAGCAGTGTCTGCTAGTGATTTTTGGACTAAACTACGAAAAAAAGCTATTTTCCCTGAAGTTTTTATTTTTCTGGCGTCGAAGACCCTATAAGGAAGTTATCATTCCCTGCACACCCCCCAGCTTGGGTGATGGAAGCGAGCAATTAACCTACTTGGACGTCGTCGCACCTACATCGCGCTTCCCTATATGGACCATAGAACACCACCGTGGGCACTAGCTGACTGTAGGTCAGCTAACTGGCCACTTCATTCAGTTTGTAAATTAGTAAACAGATTCGAGTCACTACGCGCAAACCCAGTCCCGAGGAGCGATACAACCCATCACCTGTATACTTAAAGTAAGGATAATGAGAACCAAATAGGATCGTGGGAGCACCATGTAGTACAACTCTACCAAACGTTTTGTGTTGTACGGAATTTAAAAACTTTATGCAGCGCTGGTGTGTGGCAATGTGGTGAATTGAGCTAGGCCATTTCTGATTGGATTGGATATACATGTGCCTTTTTACCGAGGTGCCTTTTAACCAATTGGTACAAGGTGACCTCCCCGAGCCTATCATACTATATAATAATCCGCTAAGCGATGAGTCACACTATCGATCGGCGATGAGTCATAAAATAGGGGAAGTTACGGGGCACAAATTAAGTCACGAAATTAGCGGAAAATACCCAGACGGCTTCTACGCGCCTGGCGACTCAGTAGAAGAGCAGAACATGTCAGCGGCCGTGCATGGTGAGCTGTAGACGTGCCGAAGACGTCGGCAACCGTGCCTGGGCATTTAGATGACCATCGACGGAAGGCCTTCACAGCAGGGGAGACAATCGATGTTGATCTATATTATCGGTTTCTCTGTGGGTGTTCAAGCGGCACGAAACTTCAGCCCTGGGGCTGATCGAGGTCCTGACCGGTGGTTTTCTCCCAGATTTAATCGATCTGGGTTGAGATTGGGGGAGGAGTGGGACACGCCGGTGGTTTTCTTCCAGATTTAACCGATCGGGGTGGGGAGGGGGTGGGAGACACGCGGGTACTATAGCCGAAGGAGTGCTCCACAACAGTTTGAGGACGAAAGCACTGATTAACGCAAATGAATTACGTTTCTGAACTGACTGAAGATAGTGCCGATGTTGAAGAGATGTTGAGGATGGATGGGAGGGAGAGCTGGATGGCTTCCTATCGAAGAACTACTCACCTGATCTTAAAGAAAGTAGACCAAGGTTCGAAATTATTAAGGTTTTAAAATACCTCTTCTTACAGCTAAGATGCCGAGAAAGCTGCATAAGCAGAGCAGCTGCTTGAAGCGAGTGATCTTGGCTTAGTGACTCTCTAAGGTCGCGCGAAGCACGCAAGTGCGATACACGCCGACAGGTGTGTCGGAGCACTTGTTTGCTAATATCTGCATATTTTTCAATGTTGAAGGATACCTTCAGTCAATGTCTCCTGTACATTGCGGACTGATGACTTGGGCGGAGACCAGATGGCAATCAGAGGAGGATTCTCATGCTTTGTGCCGGCCCACAACCCTTCACGCTTAAAATAGTGGTTCACTCGATACTTCTGCAACACGCTAAGCGACTAGGCCAACGTCCCTGATCCGCGAACGTCGGCGAAACTCACAACTCCGGAGGCCTTCTCTCATTTGCGTGACTCGTTTCACCCAGGGCTTATGGTTAGTTCTGCGCGACGCTGGTCGGGCATTCCTTCTGCTACCGTACAATGAACGGTGGAGCCGAATAAGGCCCGTTCATTCCGCGACGGCACCCACGAGAGCGACTGCGGAGCGTAATGTACGAATTTACACAACAGAAGCCCTTGGGATGTTGTGTGCGACCGCATAATGGCGTAGGTCTAAAGGACTGGCATCCTGTCCGGAAGGAAAAGGGTGCGAGCCCGAATCTCGTCTGGCACAAAGCAATGAAACATCCTCTAATGGCATATAACCTATATATCATCAATCTAGTCCTAAAACTAGTGTAAAAAAAATACCGACATCTTCTATTGTTCCTAAACAAAATAAGCAAATCTTCCTACGCACGGCAGCTTCTATGTGTGACGGAGAAACGGAGTTAAAGTCAAACAGGTTCAGGCGAAAGGGGTCACCTCTCTACAAAACGGTTTGTGCTTTTTGAAACCAGGATTTCTTTGCAGAACTGGTGTGCTCTAGCCCTACAGTGAACTGAGGTGGGCCATTTCCGATGTAATTTCACACACATACGTGCCTTCTTACCAAGGCGGACAACCGTTGTGTAGGGAGGGGGGGGGGGGGGTGACCCCCTCCCCCCGGACCCTGTTTGCGCCCACGTTCACGCTCGTGGCACGACACCTTTAGGAAGTCTTCTGAAAAACCAACGCATGCTGCACAGAGTCGGTGGCACCTCTTCTGAATCTGTACGCACAATGTACGACGTCTGTGCCACGTCTTCTGAATCCCGACACACATGGCATGACTTCTACTACACGTCTTTCAAATCCGTCCGCACCTTTCGCAAATCATGCATACCCTGACGCGTTGCTCGCCTGATATATCATGAACATATCATGAATCTTGATTGAATGCCAAGACTATAAATTCGCCATCAATCGCCCATGGTTAAACTCTGGCTAGTCGCCGATCGAAGATCGTAAACCTTTATGCCTATGTTATACTTCGCCGACAATAGCGTCGCCGAAGTATAACATAGGCCTTACAACGGACATAAATGGCAGGTAATACGGAAGTAACGATAAGAATTCATGTTTTTTCAAAGCATTTTCTCCGATTAATATCAATTAGTTCCACTGCAGATGATGTGATGGTTATAGTACTAACCAGTTAGAATTTTAACGCTGTATCACTGGAACCCATTGTGTTTGAAGGCATGTTAAATAGATCGTACAAACCCTTCGCTGTTGAGATGAATCCGAATTCCTTATCTCACAACGAGAAAATAATATGATCCGAGGAAGCAGTCTGCAAGCCGGCCTGAATTGAAGCAGTGCTTTTACCTGGGTTCGGAGGTTAGGTGTCCTTTCATCCTTTCCAGACATCCCTTTCCTAGTACATCAATCTTGAAACTGGGCTCGTTAGTAAGGATAACTTCTTCTGGCAAGGAACAGCAATGTGTTTTGCTGTGTGGAACAGAGTAGAAGAGCTCGTGATCCCGCAACGACCGCAGGAGTACTGAAGAAAACTAGTCTAATTCTTGGCGGGCAACTGGTCGCTACCCTTGGCCCATTAGTCGTGGGTCCATTATTACCAAGCGTCGAGGTTCTGTAACACATAATGACAAAACAATATGATCAGAAGCAGTGATCTAATCCTCTTCAAAAAAAAGTGTTCTTACTAGGTTATCACGTTTTCAAATCTTTATCGTAGTAGCAATCGTTGCGGGACCACCACGACTCTGGTTGAGTGCTGGTATCACACCAACTCCATGGCAATCAATGATAGAGCTAAGGATTGGAAAACTATACTGTTGGAGGCGATTTTAGATGGACCATTATAGGAGGAGATGCTATTTGACGGTTCTATAGGTTCCTATCGTTGCGAGACCACACGAGGTTTAGAGATCAGCGCTCGATTCACACCATTTCCATAGCATACGATCAGCTGCATACACAAAGGATAAAGAAGGTGTTGCCCGCGAATCTGGGCTGTTAAGAAAATAGATTAGTTATCTAATCCTTTGTGAGGAAACGAAAAGCAGCTGATGCAGAACCAAGCTTCTACAAGCATCTCCTTTAACTAATAACAACAAACTTGCGCTGCCTCGATTTCTCACCCTTCTTGTTATGGGTAACTTTGTGATTGGTGTGCTTACTGCACTTGCCTTCGCAGAACGTCCTTCCGGCTTTTGGTACGTTCATCATATTACCTCAATCTTTGGTAATTAAACAACCGATCAAGAAGGGTAAGGAATCGAAGTTCGCTCAAGTGTTAGTCCTTTTGACAAGACGTTCTTACTAGGGTACCACGTTTCAAAAAAAAATACCGTACCAACATTCGTGGCGGGACCGTGTTTGCGCATCGACGCTGGTACGGAGACATGGGTCCCGCAACGATTTCTTTTACGGTAACGGTTTGAAAGCGGGTCCGACTGCTTCCGACAGGGACCTAGTGACGTCATACTCGCGCGGTCGCTTGGACGCTAGAGCGCGGAAGTGTGCACCGCCAGCTATTGTTTGCGCTTTGTCGGCTGGTGCAGAAGAAGGAAAACAGTGGAGTGCTTCGTTAAACCTTGTAGATTCGAGAAATAGTGCAAATAGGGTCCGGGGTCACCATAGCATGGCGCGGCGGGCCGGCGAGGCGAGTAGTTACGTACAGCGAATGTGAATGCAGTCTTATCTCGTTTCGATCCACGTGTTATGTGCTTCCTAATTGAACATGAGGGAACTCCATAATGTATACAATTCTAACACGGATGCGTCACTTGAGCCACACTCTGGAGTCCCCTCCCCTGCCTAATGCTGCATCTCTGTTCTGTGCTTTCCTCCGCTGACGCGGAGGAAAGCACAGAAAGAGCTACTACAGCAATATTTATTTGGGTTATTTGTTATTTGTGTTCTCTTCACTATCAGTGTGCCTTGTCTCATTTTTTCGTAGTGGTGACACTTTTTATAAGGTGACCCCCCCCCCCGAACCCTATTTGCGCCGAGAAATATTCCAACGTTTCTTAACGCTTACGAGTGGCATGGTACTTGGACTACGACAAGCGAGGTGGAGAACGGTGACGACCAAGTGACGAGCAAGTGTAAAATTAAAACGAAGGTTACAGATTAATGTGTAATTGACGGGAAAGTGTGTGTGTGTAGAGTTTCGGAAACCGTCTTCCAAACGTCTGTAGAGATTCATTAGAGTGTCTGCTAGTATTTGTAGTTTTCCTGTCGCACCGGACGATGCAATAGAGCAGCAAAGAATGCTCGCCAAGAGCAGCGCCGAACGGGTGTAGCACGATCGAGAATCTGTGGAAAAGACGCACAAAAAACGAAAAACATTAGCGGCTTTGTTTGTTCCCTACTACATCATATTGCCTCCCTCATAGAATTGTTCTCCACTAGACAATGGATCTGACACCAATTTGTAGAATTCGAATCCGTCATTTTTCCAAACCCTGGGTAAAAGGATTGTGCAAACAATGAGATAATCCATTATCATTTCAGAGAATATGAATTACTCCGATATATACTTCGTCGTATCGCCCCTACCCATAGATGCTTACAAGTATTTTCGGCACAATGGTAATTGGAGAGAGTCACCATAGCATGCCGCGGCATGCAGTTGTGGCGAGTAGCTTGCAGTCTTACCTCGTCTTTTCGATTACAGATCCGCGTTTTATCTGCTTCCGTGTTGGACAAGGGAGGGAACTCCATAATGTATACAATTTTAACACGAGTGCGTCAGTTGGCCCACACCCCGTGTTTGTTTTCTTCATTATCAGTGTCTCGTTTTTTTGTAATAGTGGCAACCTTTTTAAGGTTACCCCCCCCCCTCAATTACCACAGCGCCACACTTGCTTCAGGAACTTCTAGATAATATCCATCCGTATTCTCGTTTTGAAATTTCCTCACCAGATGCGTTTTTCCTCGTTCTCCATTTGCCCTCACCCACTTTAGGCTCTTCCAGTCCGTTCTCACCTTGTTAACAAACGCTCGCACCTCTCCCCTCTACCTGAATGCATCAAGCGTGTCTCATTCTGCTGCCTTCTTCCTTCTGCGCCAGTCGAAAGACCGCGGGGAGCAGCCGCTGGAGCATACTTTCGCGCTCTAGCGCGCCCAGCAGCAAGACGCGGCAACCGCGCGCGCATGACGTCACTAGCCGTCCCTGTCTACAGCAGTCGGACCTTGAAAGCGTCGTACCCTAGTAAGAACGTCGGGTCTAGTAAGAACTATACCGACGTTTGCGGGTCGTGTTATCACCATACGAGCTTGATATCCTATTAGCAGCTGTGACTCGTGACGAAACACACGGGAGCACCGACGGTTTTTTCGCGCAAATGAACAAGGATTTCCTACCTTCTAGGAGTTCGTTGCGGGACCGTGTGAGCCTTGTGGCTGCACCGCACAGCTTACCTAAAGCTAATGATGACGTTTCTTGCCTACGATGGGAGGAGACAAAAGACGTCATCATTAGCTTTGAAGTAAAGCACCACACGAAAGCAGGATGAACATGTGATCATCGCTGCGCAATGAAGAATCGAAGGGAAGTGTGTTTGATAAACTTAGACAATTATAAACGGCGGATATCAGGACCGGCTCACCGTAACCGCAGTGCGGGTCGCGCCGAGACTTTGCTGTCTGCGCTCTCCTAGCTCAGAGATCGCGCGTCGGCGTCCACGCTGCGACGTCCGATCAATGTCTTGTGCGCCCGCGATGGCACCGTGTGCAAGTGGGTCGTGGTGCAGCAGGTAGAGGGTTCGCTTCGTGCGAGGGATGTCGAGGGTTCGGTTCCCGTTCGTCGCGGCGTTCTTGCACTTCAGCTGAGTATCTGAGATCTGAGAGGTTTCGACGTCTACACGACGTTGCGCATTTTTTGCACATTGTTTCAGACGTATGAGCTTCGCCGCTCGAAGAGCGCAGAACCCAGCCGCGGATTTCCCCTGAGCGACGAAAGCAGTCTCCATACGAGCAGCTTGTATGGCACACACCCTGGAGTCCGCTCGAAGAGCGCAAAACCCAGCCGCGGATTCCCCCTGAGCGACGAAAGCAGTTTCCATACGAGCAGTATTATGGCATACACCCTGGAGTCCCTTCCCTAGCCTGGATCTGCGCTCGAAGAGCGCAGAACCCAGCCGCGAACTCCCCCTGAGCGAAGAAAGCAGTCTCCATACGAGCAGCTTGCATGGCACACACCCTGGAGTCCCTTCCTTAGCCTTGTTCTGTGCTCGAAGAGCGTAGAACCCAACCGTGAACTCCCCCTGAGCGAAGAAAGCAGTCTCCATACGAGCAGCTTGCATGGCACACACCCTGGAGTCCCTTCCTTAGCCTTGTTCTGCGCTCGAAGAGCGCAGAACCCAACCGTGAACTCCCCCAGAGCGAAGAAAGCAGTCTCCATACGAGCAGCTTGTATGGCACACACCCTGGAGTCCACTCGAAGAGCGCAAAACCCAGCCGCGGATTCCCCCTGAGCGAAGAAAGCAGTCTCCATACGAGCAGCTTGCATGGCACACACCCTGGAGTCCCTTCCTTAGCCTTGTTCTGCGCTCGAAGAGCGCAGAATCCAACCGTGAACTCCCCCAGAGCGAAGAAAGCAGTCTCCATACGAGCAGCTTGTATGGCACACACCCTGGAGTCCCTTCCCTAGCCTGGATCTGCGCTCGAAGAGCGCAGAACCCAGCCGCGAATTCTCTCTGAGCGAAGAAAGCAGTCTCCATACGAGCAGCTTGCATGGCACACACCCTCGAGTCCGCTCGAAGAGCGCAAAACCCAGCCGCGGATTCCCGCTGAGCGACGAAAGCAGTTTCCATACGAGCAGCTTGCATGGCACACACCCTGGAGTCCCTTCCTTAGCCTTGTTCTGCGCTCGAAGAGCGCAGAATCCAACCGTGAACTCCCCCAGAGCGAAGAAAGCAGTCTCCATACGAGCAGCTTGTATGGCACACACCCTGGAGTCCCTTCCCTAGCCTGGATCTGCGCTCGAAGAGCGCAGAACCCAGCCGCGAATTCTCTCTGAGCGAAGAAAGCAGTCTCCATACGAGCAGCTTGCATGGCACACACCCTCGAGTCCGCTCGAAGAGCGCAAAACCCAGCCGCGGATTCCCGCTGAGCGACGAAAGCAGTTTCCATACGAGCAGCTTGCATGGCACACACCCTGGAGTCCCTTCCTTAGCCTTGTTCTGCGCTCGAAGAGCGCAGAACCCAACCGTGAACTCCGACAGAGCGAAGAAAGCAGTCTCCATACGAGCAGCTTGTATGGCACACACCCTGGGTCCCTTCCCTAGTCTTGTTCTGCGATTGCACAATGGACGTCTCACCCGACGCCTAAGTTTACGGTGAGCCGGTCCTGATATCCGCCGTTTATAATCCTGTGATAAACTTACAACCGGAAAAAACCCCGTCTCAGTTGTCCAGCGTAGTTTCGGAGTGAAATTCAGGGAGATCGTCACGGGGCCGAGCTGCATATCCCTCTACTGATCAGTCGCCGCAGCTAGTGATATTTGCTTGCATGCTTCTCCGGCGCAAATAAGGTCGGGGGGGGGGGGGCTTCTGATGGACAGAAAATCCCATAGAGCGTCGTAGCGTCGTTAATGTCCTTCATCTCTGGCTCCAACGTATAAAGCCTGCAGTAAGGGTGTTCCATGGCTAATAAAAACCAGGTTTGAGTCGCGCTGCTGTGGGCTTTGCACACCGGACAACTCGGGCGGTTTTTTTTCGGTTGTAAGTGTATCGGCGAGTGAAGGGAAGATGCTTGTAGTCACACGATTCACACAAGTGAGGGAAGGCCCGATTGCTGGTTGAGACCTACACTTTAGGGAGTTTTTTGCGGTGGAAAGTTCTGTGAATCGGCACGAATTTTTGAAAGAACCTTAGAAAATGCGAGAGCGATGGGAGCGACTGCGACAGCGCTCGAGTATGAACAGATTTCGCGGCGATCTCTTGGTTTTAATCGATCTGCATGTTTTGCATGGGCGACGAGTCGCTCTCGTCGCGGAGCATGGCAGGCCTTAAGCTTCATGGCACTATAAGACGGTTGCTATCAAAGTCAGCGCAAATAGGGTCGAGGGGAGGAGGGTCACCATGGCCTGCCGCGACGAGTAGCTACATACAGCGAGTGTAAATGCAGCTACTCTAAATGCAGTCTTATCTCCTCGCTTCGACTACAGATCCATGTTTATCTGTTTCCGAGTTGGGCAAAGGAGGGAACTCCAGGAAGTGGGCAATTTTAACATGGGCGCGTCACTCGAGCCTCACCCTGGAGTCCCTTCCCCTGCCCAAATCTGTGCTCTCCTCGGAGTCCACGGAGGAGATCACAGAACAGAGTTATAGTATCGTTTGTTCCTTTTCTTTATTATCATTGTGTCTTGCCCCTGTTTTTGTGTTGGTGACACTTTTTATGAGGCGACCCCCCCCCCCCTTTTGCACCGGAATAGTGGGGGCTAGTGCAATAATACCGTAGCAAAATAGAGCCGAGCGCCGGTTATTAGAAGACGTATCAAAGACGTCGTCCCACGTGCGTCCTGATTCAGCAGACGTGCCGTAGGCATCGTCCAACATGCGTCGGGTTTCAGAAGACGTGCCACACACGTCGTCCAACTTGCTTTGGGATTCGGAGGAAGTACTGCAGACATCATCCATGTGTGTCAGGATTCGGAAGACGTGCCGAAGACGTCTTCCAACGTGCGTACGGGATTCAGAAAAGTAAAGGGGAATCAGTAAGGTGGGAGAGAGAGAGAGAGAGAGAGAGAGAGAGAGAGAGAGAGAGACAGCAAAGGGTGTCCAGTGAAGGGGGCAAATAAAAGGGAGACCAGAAGGTACCAAGAAGGGATGACCACTGAAGGGGGTCAGTAAAGTAGGCCAGTAAAGGGGGACCACAAAGGTGGGGCCTGTAAAGGGACCAGTATTTTCTCTCAATATCATCCAATGTGGGTCGGAGTTAGGAGACGTGCCAAGGACGTCGATACATGTGTGCCGGGACGCAAAGGTGTGTCACTGAAGACGTGCCACGTCTGTAGGGGTGCGGAAGACCTGTCATAGACGTCCTGGCAACGTCGTGACACGTGCGTCGGGCTCGGCAAATGTGTCACAGACGTTATGAAACAAGTCTTCGGATTTTGAAGACGTGACACAGACGTCGTATAACGTACGTTCAGATCCAGAAGACGTGCCACAGATCAATTTGCACAGCATTCGTTGGATTTTCAGAAGATGTTTTAAAGGCTTCTTGCAACGAGTGTGCGCGTGCTTGACTCTCACTTCGTCTCTCGACCGGTCGACCAATACTAGTTGATTTTATTTATGTTTCTGCAGTTTAAGCAGTTCGGATAGGGACTTTCACCATCTGCTTCTCGTCACGTAGAGAATGGATACTTCTGATAATAAGTCGCTATATACGATAGAGAGCTGATAGGCTTCATAAGAGCAGTTTTTGAAGATTCTGCCCTACCAAATCCGATTCTATGTAATAAAACCATTTTTATATAATGAAAGAAGTCCTAAAGAAAAAAGAGGACGGTCGCACGTTCTATTCTCGGGGTATGGGTGGCAACGCCCCCAACCAGACGTTTTGCAGCCGCTAGGCCGCTAAATTGGTAGAGGACGTCGTTTACTCTTAAAAATAACTGTCAAATTATCATTTAACTTCGTCGCAGGCCCTGTAGCGGCCCTGGGGAGGGGGGGGGGCGTTGTACGAAAAACGTTCTGTTGAGTCAAACAAAAGTTTAAGTCGCAGGGCATCGACCAACTAGTCTGCCCCAGTACTGCCTCAAACCCATGGCTTGGTAGGAGTCGTTTACTCTTTAAAATATCTGTTAAGGTATCGATTAACTTTGCAGGTCCTATAGCGGCTCCACCAACGCAATCCGTACTCTACCTCACTGTTGAATACCTGGCAAACGAATTCTTTTATCTATTTATTGTGAGCTGAAGCGCGTTGTTCGAAATTCCCTCTTCTGTAAGAAGAAAACGAAAGGTCGAGTCGCAGGATACCGAAGTCAGTACACAAAACTGAGCACACATCACTCCATCCCTGATTAATTGTGCTCTACTTGGAGAAACTATTTGGACTTCTTCCAACCGTGGGCTTCTTCGAAGATCAGTACCTTGATTCCTTGCATTTGGCCCCTCACGTCTGCCAAGGCACCTAAGGCATCCCTTGAGGGCAGCCAATGTAGGCGCGAAGGACCGTAAAAGGTGCGAGGAGCGGCACAGGTCACGACGTCTGGTGAACGCAGAGGACCAGAGAGCAATTAATTACTCCAATCCAGGGGACCAATGTCTAAATGAGGGACCAGTATGGCACTGTGCGTAACTCTAGAGCGGAGGGGAGAGGCACTCTGGCGAATTATCAGAATACCAAGAGTCAAAAACTTCTAAAATAAGAAGGTTTAGCACGCTTACACCTAAATTAGAAATGCAGAGGAATATAGTTCGCTGCTTTCAGGGTAGGGCCTAGAGTTTAGGAAGAGACCTAGTATGGACTTCCTCTCTAGCTTTGAACTTGGCACTGTTGCTTTTCCAATTAAAAGGTGAACCTATAATAAATGGGCACCAATGTAGTGGGTCCCTTCATACGGCAAATACTTCTGCATCGTTTTGCTTATCAAAAAAGATCTGTGCAGTCAAATATGCACAGAATCCTCAGTGAAATAGCAAACGAATGCAGTGGATATGGAAAAGCGATTATGAAAGCATTCACAAAAAGGATATGTTGCTTTCAGAAAGCGGTGTTTCTAACTTACCGTCAATGGTTCATACGCTCACAATGGCCTTACATTAGTAGTCGCAGTAATATAATAGCAGGATAGTAGTAGTAGTACCTGCAGAGCTCGTTAAACTTGCAGCAGCATTAGCTGCAGGAAGGCGGGAAATGTTCCACTTTGCGACGTCTAGGCAGTGTGCGCCGTCAACTGGTACAAATGGGCGGAGCAAAAGGGGGCGGAGGCGGGGACTCAGCGGGCGGACACCTCTCCGGTGTGAAAACCGGGCTCCCCCCCGGCAGGAGTCATGCGCTTGGACCGCATCCGAAACTGTGCTATTCTGCAGAAGTTCGGTGCCGCGCCGACAGCTGACAAGATGCGTGAACTCCCTGCGATGGTATGGCCACGTTTTGCATGGTTGACAGCGAGATGGGCCTTAGGTTCGAAGTGTCTGGTAAGGGGACTGGAGGTCATCTGAAGCAGCCCTACATTGCGATTCTCAAGATACATTGCAAAAAGAATTAAAAAGAGCTGGTGTCCACCCTGGTCTAATTTGATCTAGCACGGGATCGGGAAAGATGGTAACATGGCATCAGACAGATTGACCCCGCGATGAAGCGCGACAAACTCTGAAGAAGAAATGGTATATGTAGCCATATGTCAGTTTATGTGTTAGCGATAGAGGGTTTCAGAACACTTCGCAAAAATCTGGCCAAACAGAGAGGTGGGAAACCTCTGGAAGAAGGCGTTTTGTGAGTGAAGCGTCTGAAGAGAGCCTCGTGGTTGCCAAAGATATAAGAGTGGTTATTAGATATGGCATTTTTGGTCCACGTAGCACAAACGGTCATTCAGCAATTTTTGAGAAGAAAACTGCTTATTTAGTCTTCTTCTAAATCTTTCTCTCTCTCTCTACCTACATATTCTGTACGAGGTCATGTATACTTGTTGCTCATTTAGCTCAATGTTTCCAGTTCCCAACACTTCTGTTTTTTCCACTTCCTATGTGGTATTGGTGGTGAGAAATTAGGATCTGCGCATACTCCGTGACGTGTATATTTCATGTATAAGCTGACTTATGGCCTACATATACAATTTCTTCTTCAGCGCTTGTCGCGCTTCATCGCGGGGTCCGCCTTTCTGCTGCCATGTTACCATCTTTCCCGATTCCGAGCCAGATCAGAGGACTGGCCGCCATGCATATCATTCAAATCGATTAAAACCGAGCGGTCGACCCAAAATCTGCCTATAGTCGGACGCTGTCGCCGCTAAAGTCGCCTGTTCATAGTCGCAAGCGACGGGCGCTTAGCGCTCTAGCGCCAAAGGTCGAAGGAGCTCGAAACTTGTGCACGTGTTTGTTCGTTACAACAAATGTAATCAGCAGAAAATTGTTTCAAGTCGAGATTTCGATGATCTTCTTGCGAAGCGCTGCTGCGCCTTGCCTTTGCACACTGCACTCTGCAGTCGGTCTTGACGCCTGCTCATAGCTCCTGGGTCTTGTAGCTCTCGTCGCTCCCGTCTCCAACTATGAACAGGCGCCTAGGCAGCAACTCTCGGAAGACATTTTTGACCTCCTGAACACGGCTAGATGCCTCTAGAACGCTTCTCAGATATTCCAGAAGATGACAGCGTGCAAAGAATATGGGTGAATATGACGAGGTAAGACCTCAATATCCGAGACATCCAAATTTCCTGTGCAGTCAATCTGGAGATGTGCTATTTGATGTGCTATTTTTGCGTAAGGAAGCTCTGTATTTTATATCAATATTTTGTGGACCCAGCCGCAGTAGATTCCCGCAACTTGTTTTCACCTTCTTTTGCATAGACCCTTCCACAACCAGCCCACATGTCCTATGGTTAGGGCTTCATTATAAATCACGTCAGTAATAAGTATCTAATAGTAAATAGTAATAACGATCCCTCGACAAAGAATACCAACTTGTTTCCAGTAAACTGAAAACACAAAATTCCGTAGTGCTGAAGTTCGGCGACGTACCAGCATCAGCTCCGTACACAATCGATCAGGCGTGCACATTCAACGGCTAACGATTTAACGAATTAACGGCATTCTTCGCTAAAATCCTGCGTAGCGACTAAACGGAAATCTTTAGAAACTTAACGAGATTTTTAACGGACACCTTTCTCAGTAACTTTGTCACTTTTCCCTTAGTCTTCACTAATGTTGCATGCGTCATCCCCCGATTAGGAAGACTGTTGATATCAGCAAGAATATTTTGTTTCATGCTATCTTCATATCTTCTATGTCGCATTTGAATTTCTAGAACAAATGCATTTTGGAGCTAAAAATGTTTTTCGCTGTGCCGCCAAGTTCGTCAACGAATCAACAAAGATAAATGTCCGACCCCCCCCCCCCCCTCCGTAAGACATGCCTATTCCCACTTGGAGCTGCTATCCCAAAATATCTTTAAGGCCAACTGGAGCAGTCGAGACGGACAGATGTGTTTTCAGCCGCTGTATTTTAAATGATTGGGGAAAAACGATAATAACAGAGAATTCCACAGGGCTACTTTTCCTGGACATTAACACGCTGACGACCGTGTCACACTCTTTCCGCCGTTTGGCACCGTGTCACGGCCCTGCTGTTGCAAAAAAACTCGATTTGTTCCACGCTCCATGCACGCGAAAATCATGCGTATGTCAAGGTCCCAACATTAATTACGTTTTTATTAGTTCTTTCTGTACTTAGCGGGCTGGCGCGCGCAATTGTACAGGCTCGTAGAACAGTCAAACAAAACGGTTTCGCCAACAACTAGGAAAGAGGGAAACCCGGGATCTGCCTGCTCTGGCTTACATTTTAGGATGCCTCGCCGGTGCGGTGCGAGCACCATCCCATTGAGTACCGTTACGTTGAACGATAATTCTGCAGCTGTCCTTATTCCATACCCTGCAGACAATTTGTTGCTGGAGGCTTGAGTATGTTGCTGTTCACACTTTGTTGGTAGTGAATTGCCTATGTTACATTGCAGTTTAACACCCCATTCCTTGGACTTTATTTGTTGACCTGTTGAAGTTGGAACATATGACGTTTTCCTTGATTTTTTAATTTGAAATAATAGTTTGCAGCTAATTGTGTTTTTACCGAAATTTACCGATTTACCGGCAACTTACCGATAATTCCCCGTTAAAAATTGTAACGTCCAGAATTGTGTGCACCGACTAAGTGAACCATCATAAATGTATTTTAAAAAGCACGAAGGAGGAGTGGAAGGGTGCTTCTGAATACACCACGCCCTCGCCCTAAATTAATAGAGCAATCTGTGGATGGCCCTCCCGTCTTTCGACTGTCCTGTCTCGTGCTGTAAGCGCGTCATGTCAGTTTTACGCTTCTAAGCTGTAAAGCTGTAAACACCACCGAAGTAATCTAATATGAATCACAGCTCACGTAGGGTAACCAAGTATTGCGGTAAAGGCCACATAAATACATATTTCATCCAACTACATCCGTTGGGGCTTTTCAGTACACTCGGAAAGTGCGGACGTTCCTTTGGAGGGACGTGTACTTAATGCTCTTGTTCATGATTTAATCAACCTGCAGTATTCAGTGCTTTATATGTACTTCAATCGTCTCAACACCATCAACCAAAAACAATGTACTAACAACGTGCTGTCCTAACTAGACGTATAGTTAGGCGAAACTAGGAACGAATTTTCCACAGCGTTTCAAAGTTCAGGTGCGATACCTAACATCAACATCCGATCACTAGTTGAGCAAAAAGGGATTTGAAGCCTTTTAGAGGAACATCCGGGGAACTTTCATTCAGGGAGGGAGGCGTGGTCGCTTTTCAAATCGGGATACGAAAAAGCAGCGCTACTATATACTCCCCTACCGTTTACAAAATTAACCACTATCGAAAATAAATTTCTGAAAAATAACAACAACAAAGAACTCAACGAGTATAACAAACAACAAAAGGATCTGCGCAATATGGGAGTGGAAGTGATGTCTCATATGCAAGTGATGTCCATCGCATCAGCAAGCTTCTCTGTGCGTTTCTCTGCAATTTTCAACGAGTGAACGAGTGAAATGTTGCACGCAAAACGGCACCATGAAAGCGTTCGATAGCACCCACCTTGCTTCTTAGCAGCTCGTTTATTCTTCTTGAGAACTTTCTTAATGGCGCGATTCAACTGGACATTTCCGTCGATCACCAAACTAGTGGGCAAAGGCTGCTGTTCGCTCTCATCGTCATCGTTACCGGTCTTTTTGTGGCGGCCGCTTGTGACGACTGTCGAAGAGTCTGAAAACGATTCAGCGCTACGAGATGGGAGACTACAGCATTGAAATCCCTTTGCGATAACTTAGCTGAACAGATGAGATGCCTAATAAAATTTCAAAGAGCGCATTTCCTACTCACTGCCCTGATCCAGCTCCATCTCTTCATGTTTGTCCGCATCTTCTTCATTTGAGGAGTTGTAGGGCACGAATGAAGCGTCCATGTCCATCGGTAGGCCTTAACGAGAGCGAGTACTTTAAGCAACGCATCAACAGTTAGATCACTCGCGAAACAATATGGCTCTCCGAAGGAAAGTAGGTATTGGCAGCTGAATGGGATAACACCATAGTACCTTTGTGATATCTACCAAGCCAGAGCCAGCTTCAGAGGCCTGTCGGCCGTACGACTGCTTGGGAGCTTCCCCCCTAAATCCTAATAAATCAAAACCGTTACCACAGCGGTTCTTCTTTTGTTTATTCCTTTCTGCCTTTATTACACTAAAAAATGGTGTGAAATATAATTCAGGATCGGATAGTAGGATATGATAAGGTAGATAGGGCCTTCAAAAAGAGCCTAGTAAGCCTGTTCACTCTCCTCGCGTTCACGTCATTTATACCCAAAGTGTTCCCCAATCTCCATGTGGTGACAGATATACACACGTACGCTTCCTCACCCACTACATGGGTTCCTGCGGATCCCGCTCCAAAATAATCTATTCGGAAAAATGGATAAGATCAATCGATACTATTGGGATGACCGATACTAGTTCCTGTTAGGTGACAAACCCCGTTAACTGATTAATAGCAAATCTATCCCTGCCCATGATATACATAGAGATGCGTTCCACGTCATATAGGAATAGTGGATGACGGCATGTCTTCTGAATGCGGACACTGCACCATCTCCACCCATACCCCATACTGTGCGCCGACAATACAGAGACCGGCTGCCAATCCCGGCAAATGCCCATGGCTAAGCTCAAAGACACAACCGGCTGATATAGGCAGCAGTATCACACGCAGTAGTATCTCTTGTCCCCCCCCCCCTTCCTCCCGTGTGACTCACTACCTGACGCACGAGTTAGCCGCGCTTTAATACCATATTCACGCCAAATTGGACACTTTACATCAAACTGGACACTTCTCTTCTTCTTCTTCTTCTTCTTCTTCAGCGTCTGTCCCGCTTCGTGGCGGGGTCCGCTATTCTGGTGTCATGACGCCACCTTTCCCGATCCAGCGCTAGATCAGGGTGGACACCAGCCGCTTTCAAGTCCGTATGTAACGTATCAGCCCAGCGCTGCTTCGGGCGCCCTCTAGGCCGCTTTCCTATTACCTCGAAGTTAAGGCCTATCTTGCGGACGCTGTCTTCTTCTCCACGCAGAACGTGGCCGTACCATCGTAAGCGAGCTTCGCGCATCTTGTCCGCTATCGGCGCGACACCGAACTTCTGCCGAATAGCTTCGTTTCGGATGCGGTCCATGCACGTGACTCCAGCCGTCCAGCGCAGCATCTTCATCTCCATGACGCTGAGGCGCGTTTCAACTTCCTTGGTCGCAGGCCAACACTCAGCGCCGTACATCGCTACTGGCCGGATGACTGCCCTGTAGATCTTTGACTTAAAGCGCTCTGGTATCTTCTTGTCGCAGAGCACGCCAGTCAACGAGCGCCACTTGGACCAAGCTGCACTCACGCGTGAATTCACTTCGACCATCAGTTTGCCGTCAGACGCGACTGCTGATCCCAGGTACTTAAAGACCGCAGTGCGTGGAAGCTCGATGCCGTTAACCTTGATGGAGCTGGACTCGGTAACGTCCGTCGTTAAATACTCGGTCTTCTTCACGTTCAATCTGAGTCCAAACCGCTCCAAGCGATCACACCAAGCTTGCAACTCTCGCTCGAGTTCTCCTTTGTCTTCGCTAGCGAGCATCACGTCATCGGCATAAAGCAACGTCCAAGGGACGGGCTTCTGAAGATCTCGTGTGATGGCATCCATGACGACAACAAAGAGGAGTGGGGAAAGCGCAGAACCCTGATGTACCCCGACAGAGATGGGAAACTCCATCGAGGTTCCAGCTGCAGCTTGAACTCGACTCTTTGGACAAGAGTAGAGAATTCGCACCCACTCTATGAGCTCTTCGGGAACTCCATGATGTCGCAAGGCGTACCATATCACTTCACGCGGTACGCGGTCAAAGGCCTTCTCCAAGTCGAGGAAGGCGATATGCACTGGCTTCTGTTTCTCGCGATGCTTCTCTATCAGGAGGCGGGCGGCGTGTATGGCATCAACGGTGCCACAGCCAGCCACGAAGCCGCATTGATTGCTGGAGAGCTGGACGATGTCCCGAATTCGTCCATCGACAATTCGCTCAAAGATCTTCATGCTGTGCGAGAGCAAGCGAATCGGACGGTAATTGGAGCAGTCTGCAGGACTGCCCTTCTTCTTCCAAATCGGGATCGTCGTACTTTGGCGCCAACACTCAGGCACCTTCTTCTCCTCCACAACCTGATTAAAGAACTTCGCCAACCACTCAGCAGGGTACCAGTACTTGGACTTCCACAAATCAGCTGCCACGTCATCGGGCCCAGTCGCTTTGCCTGGCCTCATCTTCTTTAAAGCCGCTTCAATCTCCTCCACGGTGATCTTCTGAACGGGGCCGTGGGTTGGAGCCGTTGAAGGGATGGCTGGATGAGGGAACCCTACCGTAGAGATTTCCTCAAAGTAATCGCGCCATCGCTTCAATGCCTTCTTGCGGTCCGTAAGGAGGTGGCCGTTCTCATCATTGATGCCGAAGAACTTCTCGATGTCCTCGGTCTGGCGATGGCGATTTTTTGCAAGTCGGTACAGATACCGCTCACCATCGCGAGACTCGAGCTTCTCGTTGACATCTCCATAATGAGTGGCTTTCGCAACAGCCACGTCCTTCTTTGCAGCTTTCTTCGCTTCTTGGTACTTCCGCCAGTTATCGGCTGTCTTTTCGCCGAGAAACACGTGATAGAGCGACTTCTTCTCTCGCACTTTTGCTTTCACGTCGTTTGTCCACAGCCATGTCTGCTTGTCGACCTTCCGTCGCCCAGGCTTCGTAATGCCGAGTTCTGACTGTGCAGATTGACGAATCGCGTCGGTCGCCTTCTTCCAAGTTTCGTCGACAGTCGTGACTGTCGGTAACCGCACGCGAGAAATCACAGCTGCTTCCTTCTCTCTCATTCGCCACCACTTGATTCTTGCTGCACCGCATCGCTCAACCTGCTTCAGCCTCGGAGGGGCGATCTTCAAAGTGCAGATCAGCGGTCGATGCTGTGGGGCGACCGTCTCATACGGCACGATCTTCGCATCTGTGACAAGACTCCGGTCGCGATCTCTCACAAGGACAAAGTCTATCTGAGTCTTGGTGCTCCCACTGTAGTATGAGATAAGGTGCGAGTCGCGTTTTCGGAAAACGGTGTTCACTATGGTGAGGTTATGCGATTCCGCGTAATCAAGAATGCGCTCACCATCGGCGTTACGTGATCCGTATCCGAAGCCACCATGACAGCTGTACCCGTCTTTCGTAGCACCTACGTGCCCATTAAGGTCACCAGCGACTATGATGACATCTTTCGACGGTACCACTGCTGTCTTCTCATCAAGCAGGCTCCAAAACTCTTCCTTGGCTTGATCCGAGCAGCCAGTCTGCGGAGCATACGCTGAGAAGAAGTGATAGAGTCGCTCCTTAGCGGCGACAACGATCTTCATCAATCGATCGTCAAAGCGCTCGACGCTTACAATCGAGTCACGAAATCGTTCGGAGACGATTATTCCAACACCACTGGTGGTCCTGGGACTTCCACATAGAACGGCCTTAAAGCCACGTCCTATGTCCCTTGACTTGCGGCAAGACCACCTCGTCTCCTGCACCGCACAGAAATCAACTCTTCTACGCTCCAGTGCTTCAACCAACTCGCACGAGCGGCCCGTCAACGTACCCACATTCAGCGTTGCCACGCGGGTCCTGCTTACGTTACGGGACTTTCGGACTAGCTCAGTTGCCCCCCGATGCCGTCCTCGCATCAGGGACCCTCGCATACTTCTCACACTCGCCGGGCTCTGCGAGTGCGCGTCGGCTCCCGCGGACGCCGTAGCACTATCTCGAAACACTTGAGCTGTCATACACCATGTGATGTGACACGGGTCTTCGTAGGCCGACCTGTCACAAGGGCCTGTCGCCTGCAATCGAGTGTCCGTGTTCGGCTTAACTCGCAGAGCGAGTAGTTTCCAGTGGCACCACGTGGAGGAACGGACATCGCTTCTAAACAAACTTGACGCCCCTGAAATCAAAATGAACGTTTTCCAAATCGAAACCAGCTTCTTACAGCTTGAACAACAGACTCTCCAAGATCGTTGAAAATTTTTTTCTGTTCACGGCAAATTTGGTATAACTTTGTCTGAATTTTTTTTCAAGTTATAGGTTTAACAATTTTTATTTTTCGAGAAAAAATAATTAAATTTTGTTTTAAAGCGCAACAAGGTAGTAGCAACCATTTAGCCCACTAAAGATGAGATCACGCCATGCACTCGAAAAAATGTCGCGAGTTTCAAATTGGGAATATGTATGCCCTTCACAGTTGTCATCGCTGTATCGTTTATAGGAGTGAAACTTCATGCAAACAAACGTATCGCTATCAATAGAGTAAAAATCGCGACATCGTGCACAAATGAACGGCGCAATCCCTTCTTTTGGCTTTTCACTACACTTAGTGCATGCGCAGAGAGGAAGAAAAGAGAAAATGTGCCTGAAAGGTAGTGGTCAAGCAAACAATCAATGGAACGGAAACAATGTGCTCGTAGGACTGACCACTAAAAGAAGTTGAACGAAGCGAACCTACTCCAACGCATGTGAATCGTGACTGCACTCCATTTAAGCAAGCAAAGTCTTTTGAGCACTGCGACGGGATACATTTGACAGACATAACAACACAGGCCTATAGTTATAGTTCGGCGAAGCTTTTGTCGCCGAAACAGCGTCGCCGAGCTATAACATAGGCCATAACCGTTGAAATATGACGGCTAATCATATTTGAATTACTGTAAATAAGCAACACAATCGGTTGCTATCAACTTCTGATAAGCTCTCAACTGGTTGTCAGACAGACGGCTAACTCCTTCTTCCAACAAAGGCGTAACTAAAGTCTGCAGATAAGTAGGGCACAAAACCAACCTTCGACAATCTGCCTCAAGTCCTCATCAAGGGAATCGATGTCGAATTCTTTGCTGAACTGGCTGACGATTTCGGCCGAAACAGCAGTCTCAGGTTTCTGGGTAGATGCATCTTCTGGAGGATGCGTGTAATACCTCAATTTGCCAGAGTTCCACTCGTGCAACACCTTGAATACGTAACAAATGAGGAGGTAGAACAGTTCAGAGAAACGATCTAGTTGAATACGCAAAATTTTTCGTTGTTTGGCTATGATTGGATTGGCTCCGTTGGAAAACGGAAAGAATTTCTGCACTACAATACTGACCCAAACACAACATGCCTTGTTAAACTGCAAAGTTCAAACAAGCGGCAATTCTTGGAAAATTCAAATTTTCGATAGGACTTTAAGCGTTATAGAGATCAATTACCGTAGTATCAGCATATCGGTACACAAGGAAGCTATTTTTCCAGCAAACACAGGCTAATAACCGTTCTAAATGGCTTCCACTGCGAAAGAATGGACTCCAAGAGCAGAAAACTGACATGCTTTGCCGCAGCATTAGTGTCCGGCCTGGCACCCTTCTTCAGCCTCCCCAGCTTGCGTGCAATCAGTGCTAAAAACTGCTCTGTCGATTTGAATTCCGGGATAGAATAGTGCAGCATCATCTGAAATCGTTGACATCGACAGGGGCTGTACGCTGGAATTCTGTTGGCCGCACCGTTTCCTTGGAACATCTCCTGAGAATTGCATAGACTGGAGCAACGGGATCTATGAGCGTGTCGACACGAACAGCATTTTTGAGCGCGACCTGAATGATCTCATGAAACAAGACAAACCGCGCAATTCATTTCGGAGAAAACTACCTCCACTGGATCAAGATCTTTCGGATTCAGCAGAACCACTCCCGGGGAATCAATGAGTCGTATGTGCTTATCCAGTTCGATCTCTTGCAGTTCTCTAAAAGACTGGTGCTACATTGCTATCCCCTGACTTTCGCTCACAGATGGGAAATAAACCCACTTCGTGATTCCTGGGACCGCTCCAACATTACAAGCTCGCCGTCTCTTCAAACTGTTTATCACGCTGCTTTTGCCAACATTTGGGAAGCCTGAAGAAGCTAAGTTCAGCAGCACTGTGAGGAGCAGCAAAAAAGCATTGACAATATCGAGGTCTAAGACCCAAGTTGTTCACTGTGAGTGAACACGAGCTCAGCTACAAAAACGATGCCACCTGCCCAAGCATTATCGACTTCTGTAACACTCCAGATAGAGGCATGATGCACTTCTGTGCAGAATGGGCATGCAAAGTGTACCAGTATTTACTGAGCGACCGAACGTCTCGTCCCCGTTCACCGCGTTCGGAGGACCACTGATCCATCATTTGGCGATGTCGCTCCGCTCAAGTGTTGGATCAAAACGAGGCCGAAACGCTAGGCCGTTCAATAAAACGATCCACCTTGCAAACTCGTTCGGCACAAAGTACACCAACCTAAGTAATAGTGAGTTTTTGTGAAGAGAGAACATGGAGGACACTTCAATCAGACTCTAAGAATTTAAGAAAATAACAAAAAGACGAGGAAGCTTTCAAGAGCCACGGAATGCTATAACACATTACATCGGCTCTATCCTGACGCATTCGCTTTTCCAGCTTTGTGTGAAAGTCAGAAGCATTTACACACCTACTCCGCCACCCTACGAAAAGATTTTAGATATACCCTGTGCTGAGACTCAAAGAAATCCGAGCTGGAACCGTCCGAGCGGTTCGGCATGTTAGCACACCCAGAACACCTTTTCTTTTAATAAGGTGGAACACGTGGACAGGTTGAACTCTCCAAAACTGTGAAAAAACTGCAAATGCATCACCAACCAACTACTCCAACACGTATGCTCGTTTTGATATCCTTATTGCGGCAGTAGTTTCCAAGCAGCTTCATAACAAGATCGGCACCGATGCATTTTGCGGAACCAGAGTTGTTAAGATTGGAACTGCTGAATCGACTCTGAAATTGTTTTGAAACAATTGAACACACCGAGCTCTTTAGAAGGGAAAAAAAGAAGGGATAAAAACGAGAACATGTTGATCATAACTCTCAATCCATAGTTCGAAACAATCCATGAAGCGGATGATGCCCTACAAGGGGTCTGATACGTTCGGGTATCCGTTTTTGTAACGTAGTTTAGGCAATCCACGGATCTCCCTCGATAGAGAGCCTTCGGGCTCTCTTGTTAAGGGGGTCTCGGTCTGCTTGTCGCAGGGCCACGTGGCGAGTCGGCTGGTGGATAGGGGAATGAAACGCCAACCAAATGCGACCGTGTACTGCTCAAAGACGCAGGTGGGATGCAGGGGATGGACTCATTGCTCCTGATGTGTCGGTCGACTCGTTAATTCTGTGTGGGCCGGGCCAAAAGCTTGCACTAGGTAGACTGGGAGTACATGTAAGGCGATTCGAGGCCGCCTTAAGTCTCGCCCCGTCCCTTCGTGCAGCCTGGCTGGCTGCCCAGAGTTCTTCGCCCGCACGACAGAGCCTGACTAACTCTCCGTGTGTACTCCAGTCAAACGCAGCAGCACTAAAGGGCCTCATTTCCCTGACCCCGAAAGAGCCCCCATTTCCGCAGCGATGGGAAGAGAGTAGGGAGAGGCTGCTAAAATCTCAGGACCTAACCAGGCTGCGCAAATTGAGGACTAGGATGACGATCTGTACTTACAAGGCCCGCACGCTCGCATCGGAAGCAGCCGTCGAGGACCTGATGATGCAAGCCAGGAAGATCAAGTATTACGTCATCGGCGTGACCGAGACGAGAAGACACCACCCCCTACACGCCGCCTACGACTCCGGAGAAGTGTTCCTCGGAAAATGCGACAGCAGGGGAGTAGGTGGCGTTGGTGTCCTCGTCAACACGCACCTGGCCATGCACATCGATTCGTACGAATCTCTGACAACCCGAATCGGACGTCTGCGACTGAAGCGATGTGGCTCCGTGCCAGCTTCGACTGTATTCGTCGCGTATGCCCCAACATCCGACTACGACGACGAAGAGTTAGAAGCCTTCTATATGGAGCTGGAGAAGTTCTGTAAGGAAGATCACACCTTCTACAAGGTCATCGTCGGCGACTTCAACAGCAAATCGGGCCACGAAGGTCCGGAAGAACTTCAAATCGGAACCCACGGTTTGAAATGGAACGAGCAGGGTGAAAGGCTGTCTGAGTTTATCATGTCGACCAAGACCATCCATAGAAACTCACAGTTCCAGAAGCCTCTCTCCCTGCGATGGAGCTGGGAATCCCTCGGTGGCCAGTTCCACAATGAGATCGACCACATCATCTTCAACCGCAGGTATTGCCTGACCGACGTCTCCGTTGTCCCCAAGTTCTACACGGGATCGGACCACCGCCTCCTTCGCGCGAGGCTCCGCTTTTCGCGTCAAGGAGAGAAGGCCGCAAAGTTAAAGAAGAGGAATCCCACAACGACCATCAACTGGGACCTCTACACCTCTCTTGCCGGCCTTTGGGAAGATGGCGTCATGGACAGCGTCGATGAGGAATACGACCACTTCGTGCACCATCTCTGCGATAGTGCTAAGGGAGCCGAGAGCTTGAAGACCATCAAGAGACGCCTGTGTCCGGAAACTACCGAGCTTATAAGCCAGCGAGGAGCAGCACAAGCGTCAGGCAACTACCAGCTGACGTCCGAGCTTGCGAAGCTATGCAGAGCGGCGATAAAGGAGGATCTTAAGGAGAGAAGGGCGAAAGTGTTGGCTGAAGCTGCAGAGGCAGGGTTGACCATATGAAATGCCCGCTGGAACTTCGCCAACTTCAAGACCAAAATGACCGCTCCCCGACGTCCTGTCGGAACCGTCACCTCTTCCAGAAGGACCATCCACGACTTCTACTCCGATCTCTTCGATAGCCACGTCCACCTGCCCCTACGCCATCTTCCGCGGGATAGATACGTCGTTCCCTCTGATCTCTCTTTCGAGATCCGACACGCAATCTCGTCGGTGAAGAAACGTACAGCACCCGGTCCTGATAGGACCAGACTAGAACATCTGAAGAACCTCCCACCAACGCTCATCAATACCCTGGCGCCGCTCTTTACGTGCTCTCTGTCGAAGTGCAAAGTTTCATCTCAGTGGAAGACCGTGTTGCTGTATAAGAAGGGAGACGTGCACGACATTGGCAATTATCGCCCGATCTGCCTGCTGTCCGTAGTCTGCAAGCTGTTCACTCGAGTCATCCTGAATAGGATCATCCGAACGTTGGACGATGGACACCCATGCGAACAAGTAGGATTTCGGAGAGGATTCGGCACAACTGACCACATACACACTATTACGAAGCTCATCGAAGTGTCGCGAGGGTGCAAGCTGCCGTTGTGCCTTACGTTCATCGTCTTGAAGAAGGCATTCGACTCCGTCGAAACTGAAGCGGTCACCGAAGCCCTGTTCACCTCAGGGCGTTTCTACTCAGCACATCAGAGTCTTTCGAGAGCTGTACAGTGGATTCACGACCAAGATCTCACCATTCTACAACGAAGTCGTCATCGACGTGAAGAGAGGGGTTCGACAGGGAGATACCATATCCCCGAAGCTCCTCAGCGTCACCCTCGAAAAGCTCATGCGCGAACTAGAATGGGAAGCCAGAGGAGTGAAGGTCGAAGCCAGCAGCTGTACTATCTTCGCTTCGTTGACGAGATCATGCTCATAACACCGAGCATCAGCAAGCCGGAGCGAATGCTGGCCGACTTCGTGTGTGTGTGGGAACACTGAACTGCAGCTGAATCTTACGATGGCGATTTTCATGAGGAACGGATGGGTTTCTGATGCCCCATTCTCGCTCAACGGAACGAAGATCTCCGAATGCCTAACTACGTGTATATGGGTCGCGAAGTCAATATGGCCAGTGACCTAGCGCCAGAGCTGAGCGGTAGGAAACCAGCGGCTTGGGGAGCTTTCAAGAGCATCGAAGAAGTCGCGAAGAAGACGAAGAACGTCCGACTCCGTGCCCACCTATTCGACTCCACTGTTCTTCAACCCCTAACATACGCCTCAGAGACCTGGGCTATACGAAAGAACACGAACACGCGATCAGCGTCGCGCAGCGTGGAATCGAGAGGACGGTGCTCGGAGTGACACGACTCACGCAAGTGAGAGAAGGCCTCCGGAGTTCCGAGCTTCGCCGACGTTCGAAGATCAGAGACGCTCTTGCATGGGCCAAGTCATCGAAAATTAGGTTGACCAGCCACGCAATGCGCTTCGCGGACATCCGCTGAACGAGAGTCATTACCGAATGGGTTCCGCGGGATGTCAAGATAACACCAGGACCCCCACCAAGGCATTAGTTGGACTTCTTCGTGAAAGCCCTGAGCGAATGATATAACGCCCTTCGTGTTCAAGCGAGGATCCTAGGGAGCACTCTGGCACGCGACAAGGACGAATGGAGACGCTGCTGGCGCCCACTTGAGCAAGTCGATGATCAATAGGACGACAGGTGATACAGGTGGGTTTAGGCAATGTATCATACTGGTCATGAACGATATGGTAGATTAGCTAAATGTATCAATCATTTTCACGGCACTATATGACCACATGTAACATTCCTCTCATTGAAGAACCTCTGCACTTTCTAAATAGCAACAGATTTCTTAAAAAGTAGTACTACCTACACCATCTTAGCTTCATATTGATGGAAACTGATGCTGTTCCAAGATGATTTAAGATATGCACCCCATTTACCAAACACTTCAACCACTGCATTGACAGTCATCTGGTCAATTTATAATTGCACTCAAAGTAACAAAAGCATGGCATACCCCAACGTGTTGATCAAGTCAAGTTTTTACAAAACAGAGTTGTGCAGAAACTCCTGCTGTTCGAGACTCGATGAAAGAAAAAACAGCAGTTAACTACTAAAAGCGGCAGTGCTGAAGGCGGCACGACAATTCTTAATCAAGTCAACATGTAGACACCTCATACTTCTCGTGACTACTGCGAAAGGGAAACGAAACAATGGAGAAGTGGCTTCATGGAGATAATATTTAATGTACTTCTCAAAGAAGGACAACCTCTGTTAAGGAACACGACGTGCTCTCTGAAGTTGACCATGCCATGATGTTAAAGATGCACTAAAACTTTTAAAAGCGTGTGGTCATTCGTGTAAACTACCGCTCACTGAAAAAGAAGGATGAAAACGAACGTACAATGTTGGTTTTTTGCTCCTGAGTGCTGGCTTTGAAGGCGATTGTAGGCAGTTGCCCTCTAAGATATGTAAGCCACTTCGCCACATTCTCTCTTGGTACCAGGTCGATCTACAGCACAACGGATTAGGCAAATGGAAAAAAAAGCTATGGAGAACGAAGCTATGTTAAGCCATGCGGAAAAAAGGAACCGGCACTATTGTACAGGGTGGCCCATAAGTCCTGCAACAAAAACATAGGCGTATAAAAAGGCTAAGAATGCACTAAACTTGGCACATTTTTAAACCGTGTTTGCCCATGGTTTGTAGATTATGGTGGAGCGGTATTATTCATAAGGGACCACTCCTGCATTGATAAGAGCCTTCAGATCGTGTGGGTAGCTTTGCAGCTCACGTCGCAGCCCCTCTTACGGAGTTTTACTTCTTATTCGTTCCAAAGAAGATATTGAACAATAGTTTTCCCAGGCTTTATAGAGCAGGACATTTTCTTTAAGATGGTTAATAAACAAAGATTGAAAATCCAAAGATTTAGGAATTTCACAGCTAGTCTTTCGCAGTTGCAATATTTTGCAGATGGACTGAGAACCGCTACCACGTCCTTTTCTTTTGCTGTTACAGGAATCGCTTTACCAGAATGTGCATTTTGCCTTTAAACAGCGCGATTGAGTCTCTAATATATGGTGTTAGGTTTTCGTTCCTATCAAACGAACATTTTTATTGCTTTTCACTACTTTTACACAAAAACCTATGGAGTGCGGGGAGACATTTTGGAAAATCGTGTATGACAAAAACTTGCCATGCGTGGCCGTTGTTTTTATATCATCAGGTTCCCGCAAAGGTAGCATTAAACGCACTATTATTTTGACCTTTCTGGGATCGCTCAGCTTGGAGAAATTTTTCATCAAATGAGGCAGAGGCTGAATACCCATTTCGAACGACGCCCTCCAACTGCGCTTACAAATTTTTCCTTCTACTCTCTTCTCCTCATAGCTGAGTCTTAATCTCTTGTGGGCTTGTAGAGCTTTCCTTGTTGTTTTCTAGAAACAACATATTGTTTAGTAATAGATTACGCACACGGCTGAATGTTGCATTTGTTCCAGCTGGTTGCTGCATCCTGTATGATCAGAAAATTAATAGCGTTCTTCTACTGTAGTTCAGATCCGTTCATCCACTGTCCACTCTTGAGAAGCCTTTGCACTGCCCTACACAATACCATCATACTGCATGTTCAACAACCAATCTTCCGGAATTTAATCACATCGGAACGGAAGCGCCCCACCACGGGCGAGAGAAGAATTTTCGGTAGTTTTACGTGAGAGCGCATTACTTTGTAATAAGAGCAGCTACAACTATGATACTTTTCAGAAGTATAGCACTAAGTATATGCTACATAACTGTTGGTATGCGGTTTTTTTGCAAATGGAAAAAGACAGCCAATAAGGTCTCCTAATTTTGTTGCAGGACTTATGGGCCACCCTGTACTTTCGGGACTCCAGAGGACGAAGAGAGGTCGAAAAAATTTTTTTCGCCCAAACCTCGTCCAGGGGGGTTATTTGGGGTGCTGATCACGAATCTGACATCCGTTTTTGAAATTTCGGCCGATTACGGTAGGTTACGGTAGGTACCGGTGACTAAGGCTGTCGAGGTCATAATCACCGATTTCGCCCAAACTCCGCCCAGGGAGGTTGTTTGGGGTGCTGATCACGACTCTGACATCCGTTTTTGAAATTTCTGCCGATTACGGTAGGTACCGGTGACTAAGTAATGGTCACCGATTGCGCCCAAACTCCAGCGTAAAACGAATAACGGATGTCAGATTCGTGATCGGCACCCCAAATAACCTCCCTGGGCGAAGTTTGGGCGAAATCGGTGATTATGACCTCGACAGCCTTAGTCATCGGGTACCTACCGTAACCTACCGTAATCAGCAAAAATTTCAAAAACGGATGTTAGATTCGTGATCAGCACCCCCCTGGACGAGGTTTGGGCGAAAAATTTTTTTCGACCTCTCCTCGTTCTCTGGAGTCCCGAAAGTACAATAGTGCCAAGGAACCATATGGGTACCTTATTGAGGAGAAGAACTAGACGTTTGCCGGAGCTCAGCACTTGCTGCTCTACAGAACCGCTTCGACTTCCAAGAGGATCACGGGCATCCAACACCTGTAATACTTTCCGAATAAGACAAGAGATATGCGCACCATTTGTGAGGATCAATTGATGGTAAAGCCAAGCTTGGCCACCACTAGCAAAGCCGGAGAGGACGAGATCGTAAACTAAAGGGTTGCATGCATCTAGGGCAAACGATACCTGAATGATGATGTCTGCTGATTCAATCATTTTGCGCACTTCGCTGGCGTAGGCCTTTATGGTTCTATCGTTCATGGGGTTGAACCCCTCGGCAGCAGACAACTTCGCTTGTTGTAGCTTCTCGAACTCCTCGTCCTGAAGTACCACTTAGGACTACCAAGAAACGACAGAAACCGAGAAATCGCTACCTGCTTCGCTGCCTTTGCAGTCAGTGCCTCCAAGTCGGGAGGCAGAGGACATTTCCGCTTTTCGACTCGAGCTAGCTTCATTGCCTCCTGGAAGGACCATGGCAAATTGACGCGTTACAGTCCTGCGCCAGACGTGGAACCGTCCTCTCTCACTTCTATTCCACCGCCGCTACTCCCATCTATACTATAGCAAACTTATATCTGACCTACCCTTGCCTTCTAACCTAAACAGTACATGCTATGCTTTTGAAACCGACCAAACCAGCTTATAACTGGACATACCTCTTAGGCTCTGCCCGGCTACCAGACAAGCTTAGCAGTTATCGTTATACTTCGCTCGTTCGTGGTTAGCTCCTAGGAGCCTTATCAAGGAGGGCACCACCAATCTCCCATCGTTTGGTGTGGGCTATCAGCCTTTGGACTTCCCTCATTGTCAACTTTTGTTACTGGAAAAATGCATATGCGAATTCTGCTGTTCACTTTTGTCGCTGATCGTGACCGGTCCTAGCATGCCCCTTCTGCATTGTCATTGTCTTGCCTATAAAATTTACATTTTAAGCGAGCACTCGGAATGCATATGTCCTTCAGTTTTATACTAGCTTTCTCTAGTTTTGGTAATTTTTGAGTTTGTAGTGTCTACTGTTGAGTTCGTTTGAGTTAGGAGTTTGCCTACTGTTATTTGTTGTTGTGCTCTACTGTTGTACTACGGCGCCCTTTTGCGCATAAATAAATAAATAAACACTACACATCAACCGTAGTACCGCTTCAAATCAGACGGGTTCCATCCACATCTTTGTCAAACTGTCTCACCTTCTTTGCTTCAGCCTGGACTTTGATTCGCTCCCTTGCCTTTTCAGCTTCAATCAAGATCTCCTCCTTGAAGGGGCACGCTTTGGGCACCGTGATAAGCTTCTCAGGCTTCTTCTTTCGACCTTCAACAGAAAATCACGAGCTAATTCTTCGACAACGGGCACTGCTACGTTGGGAACATAAGCTTGCCTAGTTTCTTGACCTCCTTCTTCACCTTCCTGTTGTGATCTCGAACTTTCTTCTCTATCTTATATCGCTTGGCACAGCTCTGACGCTTGCTAGCTTTCTCTGAAAAAGACCTTTCAGAAATGAAAACAAGAGAAGCGGCGACCTACTTAAGCAGTATTTTGCCATCGCTCTGTCTTCTGTGGTTGCACAGCTCCCTAAAAGCCATCATTTATTAAACGACATAGTTGCAGTTCTCCGCGGGAAACAGCTTCGACAGGCCTTGGAGAATTTCGAAACTACACCGGTGATACTGACGAGGGGGTTGGCCTAGCGAAGACCTGCCGCGCCCGCCGCGGTTGCGTGGCCCTCGTCGTGATTGGGGCGCGCCAGGCCTTTCAGACTTCCGCCACCCGCCCAAGGTTTCACTGTTCGATTGTTACCACCGCTGGGATCGACATGCGTTTCCCTTTTCGCTTCAACTAGAGAAGTGTCTATGGCCCAGATGACATGTTATATCTGTTTTGAGGTGCTGTCTGCCATAGGGCCTCTACAGAGTCTCGCGGCAGCACCCGGAGTAGAGAGGCGGTCAGGATGTACGAAATAGGCCACGCCCCTCGCCAGGGGATGCGATCATCCTCACATCCCCCTGCTCACCCACCCCCAACCCCTTAGGCTTCACCGAAAGTGTAAGGCCCCGTCTATTCTTCCTACGCCAAGCGACGCGACAGCATGTAAAGTGGCCAAATTGATCGTCGCTCAAACAATATGGCCACTACACATGGCGTCGTGTCATTCGGCGTCGAAGGATAAACACTCGACGGTACACTTACAACGCTGAACTTTTCACGGGAGAGTTGTCGGGGGCGGGGCGATGGGCCTGGGCGCGGAACTCACCGTGGAGCGCGCTCTAACTGATGCGACATGCAGGATTCGGGGGACCACTGGGAATTGGAGAGAAGTCGGTGGCTTATTTCACTCTATACACCTGTCCGTCGTTTTCTAGGGTAGGCAGGACGCAGGACTCATCCATTGCAGTGGGCGAAAACTACTTATGTTGTTGAAATTTCACCTGTTCGCATTTAAAAGCGGTGAAGTAGGTTTGAAACGAGGTAAAAAACGGTTTTCACGGCACATAGTTGTCCTCGTGTCTAATTCGCAGGTGAGTGTTGCTTTGTACATTGCCAGCCATAATGAAATTGCACTGGGCTGGACGTATTGTTAGAGCTGGACAGAGTAGCTATGACGTGTATACTAAGTTAGCAGCCAACACAGTGTGTATTTAATATTTATTCATCATAAACATTTAAGGTGTATTGGCCTTCTTTGCTTGCGCATAAAAGTTCTACAACGACCTGTCCACACAGCGCATGGACCCAAGCTGTACAATTTGTACAACGCATCCATGCTGTCTCTTTTGCAATTAAGACTTCAGGATCCGCATTAGGTGGAAGTCTGGAGTGTTCCTCGAAACAGAACGAGCAGAACAAGATGTTTTCTTTGTCCACTGCGAGGTGTTCAACTGATTAGGACCTTCTGGTCTTTCTTCGTAGCTTTGCTCATCTAGCTTCGTCTCTTTTCACTTCTTCTATCGTTTTTAGAGAGGCGCCGTTTACATCGCAATGATGTATGAAAGTATTCCTTTCCGGCAACATTCTCCCGCAAACGAAACACTTGTAAGGGACGAAGGAGGACTCGGTGTGGTGAGTCCCGTTTTGACATTTTACACCCGTGTTGCCTCTCTCCTTGCTGACCATCTCTTTCGAAACGTCGCGGCCCGCTGTCCTTTGTTTCAGGCACGGACTTGAGGAGGACGGACCTACAGTGGCGTCCAAAAGTTTGTGAACGCTTGCATTTTTCGACATAACTTGCTTCAAAAAGGTCCAAACAAAGTAAAATTTGGATATGTGGTAGCAAACTAGATCGCAATGACGATCCCTTGATCTACGTTCGTTATTATCGATTTTTTGCAAGTGCAAAGTCAGACGTGCGCGCAACGGTCAAAGGTGAGCTGCTAAAGCATTGAGCGTAGGTATCAATACATTTTCTTATGAAGCCAATCTAGTAGCGTTTTGATATACTGTGGTCTTTAGCGAACTCCTCGTTATGCCGAGAGGAAAGAATATCCCTGCTGAAGTACGGGAGGCAATTTTTCGACTCGTCCAGAAAAAAGTCCATTATCGACAGGTAGGACTGCTTTTCGGATGCGGGATTCGACAGTTGCTGCCATAGTCAGAAGAATGAAACATTGCGGAACAGCAGAAGATGCTCCGAAGTCAGGCAGACCACGTATTACGACCTCTAGAGATGATTCTGTCATCCAGAGGATGTCGAGGCGTAACCCGTCGCTGACTGCCGTCGATATAAAAAAGTCCGTAGCCACTCACCATAGCCTAGATGTGAGCGTGAGCACGGTAAAACGTCGACTGAGATGTGCTGGACTCTATGGACGACGCCCCGTTAAGAAAGCCTTCATCAGCGAGAAGAATAGGAAAGCTAGACTCCAGTTTGCCAAGGAGCATCTGAGCTGGAAGATAGACGATTGGAAAAAAGTGCTTTTCAGTGACGAGAGCAAGTTTAACCTATTTGGATCCGATGGACCACACTACCTTAGACGTCTAAAACGCGCGAGGTACGACAGAATGTATCAACTACCAACTACTAAACATGGCGGAGGAAACGTTATGGTTTGGGGATGCTTCAGTGCACACGGAACAGGCCCTATTCACCACATTCAAGGAGTTATGGACTCCAAACGCTACCAGGAGATTTTGAACAATGTTATGCTTCCATACGCTAAAAATACCTTCCAAACGCCGTGGATTTTCCAACAGGACAACGACCCGAAACATGTTTCGAAGACGATGAAGGAGTGGTTCAGTGCAAATGGAATTCACCTGATGTCGTGGCCTTCTCAGTCACCGGACCTGAACCCAATCGAACACCTTTGGGAACACCTTGCTAGAAGTTTAGCAGGTCTCACAGCAAGAAACAAGGCCGAAAAGTTTGAACAATTAAGGCAGAAATGGGAAGATATCGGACCCGACGTGATCAACAAGCTTCTAGAGTACATGCCAAGGAGATGTGAAGCTGTAATTAAAGCAAAAGGTTTTGCAACTCGCTACTAGTACAGCTACGTAGTTCTGTATACAACTTGCCTGCATTTGGTAATAAAGAATGTTGCCGAAGTGTTGTAACCTATGTGGTGGATTTCACGGTTTTTCCGTTTTTATACTTGAAATATGGAGAGGACTAATATAGAACAGCAGTGATGATGCGATATAAGAGTGTTTGTTATTTGTCACAATATATCCAAATTTCACATTTCTAAAGCTGATTTGTAGGGAGTTCTGGCGCAAAATGCAAGCGTTCACAAACTTTTGGACGCCACTGTATATAAGCGAGGACAAAGGACTCTCGAGGACTGCCACCCGGACGGTTGAGGGACGTGCGGCTGCACCCAGGGACCCGGCCAGTCCCTTCATCGCGGTGCTTCGGCTCCTTCCACCGACCACGCCGGCATTCGTCCCCACTCCTCTGTCCAGTGATCCAATGATCCCGTTATGTGTTGTCGACATGTTTTCTCTTGTGCCGAGTTAAGTTATGTTTCGGCTTGTCTTTCCGTGCTTTGTGGATTATCGCAGATAAATATGCGAAATGAATTGATTTCGGGTCATGACCAGAGGCTGGATAACCAGATTATTACTGGTAGCAGCGAGTGCGGTCTCAGGATAGGCTGCGATCCCCGATCTCGGGGTGTAGTAGAGCCTCTTTGGGGATGAGCAATCGGCCCAAAGGGATGACCGGTTTAAGCCTCGACCGGGGGGCAGGTGAAATTAGTAGGGATAGCCAGGTTAGGCGGATGGGGAATCCTGCGCAGCTCCTTTCGCCTTCTACGCCTCCTCTCCCTCCTTCCTTCACTGCCTTAGTAGTCAGTGTTTTGGAGCGCTGCTTGTGGAGTGCCGGAACGCATTTATGGAAAGAAAAATCCACTGTTTGGATATCCTAAAGAGGAATCCTCGTTGCTCCCTACGGGAACTTGGAGAAAGGGACACTGGAGTGGTCTTGGCGCCAACAAAAAGGGTTAAGGGCCGTAATATCCACGTCACCCTCGGGGACCTGGAGCTACATACACTGCCTAAAATAAATATGGGGTCTGATGCTAGTTATATTTGGGCTGCGATGGAATCGCTTCGCATCAAAATGAAATACCGTAATTAGGCCGTGGTGGCCGTGGAGAGTACTGACAACCGCTGCATCTGACAGCTGGGTTTAGCGCCCATTATGTGTCTAGTTGCGATTAGAAAATGACACAAAGACAGGGTTCACGTGGCTCCCTTGCGGAATTCAGACCGTATGGTGTCCAAACTGTTTGGTGAATATGCGGCCGCACGAAGGGACGTGCTACGGAGAGCATCCTTATAGCCGAGTGCCTCATCGAGCCCACCCAGCGGCATGCTCGCGGATTTCGTTAAGTACCTCCGCGCGAACGCTATCAAACGATCACCCGCGGGATACACTCGGTCCTGTAGCACACCGCCTCGCGAACAGACGGCATCGTACGCCTCCAATCGCTTCCAGAGCCGCTCATTCACTGTATTGCACTGCCTCTGTCTAGGCTACAGTATTCGCTGTTTTCATGGGTAGGTCTTTCTCTGCGGACACATTTGAACTTTTCCGTCGTGTTTGCGCAGAATCTTCCCGAATTGCCAGCTGCGGAGCCCGTTTCTCAGACCTCTTTTTGCATGTTTTCGCTCCTGCCGTCTAGAAAGTTCACTTCCTCCCCGGGTGCCCTTTTTTGTCTACTGTACGCATGAGTAAGACATCGTTCTTTGTCTGCACAAAAAGCCCTCCACCATTCGCCGTTCCGGAGCAAAACATGTTATCCCAGGCCAGCTTGCACCTGTCTCGTACTTCCCCCCCCCCCTATAAAAGTAGTCTAGGACTCAAAGCATACATTGCAGACGTCCATCGTCTCTCGTGCGGATACCATTAAGCGTTCCAGGTCAACTCCTTCGCAGCGATCACCCAACGGCCCCACGCTTCCTACTATTGACGAGGTACGTTCACCTTCAGCTAAAAAGGAGCGAGTCTTGGAGTGTAAAAGTGAGATGTTGCCCATACAAGGCGACGCTGCAGCAGCGTTTCCTAGCGGCCTGAACTTCGGGCAGCTCGCGCCAAAAACCTTGAAACCGTTTTCTGGAGCGGATGGTCGCGATTTCGAGACCTGGTTCCGCAGTTTCGAAGATGCTGTAAGAATGGTTAACCCGCCATTACCGGACCAGCTCAAGACTAATACCCTGGTGGGGTATCTGAAAGGCGAAGCTCGCGATTTAGTGGATGAGATGTCGGAGGAAAGCAAGAACGAGTTCGACAGCATTGTAGAGCGCATGCGTAGTCATTTTGAATCTCCACATTTTCAGAGTTTAGCTCGCCAGCAGCTATGCGATTGCAGGCAAAGTTAAACGGAGGGCGCGCGTGCTTTTGCTGAGGGACTCAAGCATATTGTAGAGAAAGTGACTCGGGGACAAACCAGGCATGCCCAAAACGAAAGATTGTTGGACGGGTTCGTGGATCGCTTAAAACCCAGCCTGCGCTTCCACGTGAAGGCGGCAAACCGTACCACCTTTGGTGAGGCAGTTATAAAGGCCATTACGTACGAGTCGCTTCTCGTGGTTGCGGCTAATAGCATGAGTATTTTTCCAGGTTCTCAACCTCATTTGCCACCAGTTAATGTCATTAGCACCTCAAGAGTCGACGCCGGTAGAACTTCCAGATCTAATCAAAGGCGCGGTGGCTTTGGTAATAGTTTTTCACTCAGCAATAATAATTCTAATTCTTATTCTCGCTTCAGTCGTCGAGTAAATGAACGTGCCCCCAATTCTGACGTAACATGTTTCCGATGTGGCAGAATGGGACACATTCAGACATTTTGCCGCTATAGCCTCCCCCCTGCCAACTTAGCTCCTCCAAGGCCATTTTATCGTACCAACAGCTGGCGCCCCAATGCAGCGCCATTTAACCATGCCAGAAATCCGCAGTTGCGCAATAATCAGTACGGCGATGCGCGCAACGCGATACCCCAGCGGGAGCGCAGATTAGAAACAAATCCGAGGGCTAGCAATAGCCGTACTACTTCGAACGTTTTGGCACTCGAATCATATGGGAACCGTACTCCCAATGTTCATCAAGAGCCGTTCACTAACGAGCAGAAAGATGCTCACATAGCCGCCTTAATTGAAAGATATAACGCGTTAGCGGACTTAGCGTTCGCAACCCGTAACCTAAACATTCACGCTGAGGACGAAGAAGAACGTCCGTCTCGTAGTTGGTCGATCCCTTCCTCATCCTCTAGTTGACCCTACATTTGCATGTTAGCTATAACGCTTCTTTCCCAGGTTTCCAGCGCGCAAATTTCTCCACCTCTTCTATGCTCTAAAGCTCCCGTAGGCTATTGGAAAGTGCCCTCTGACATTAACTGCATAGCTGGACTGCGGCAGCAGCTCCTCTTAAAGTGAAAGTCTACCGCCCAAATACGACTCGATATAAGAGCCCAGCACATGTCTGTCGTATAGTCACGCAAACAGCCACATTTTCTGTAAATTTTTTCGGCGCCCGTACGCAGAAAATTACTACGCAGGAGTGGAGCAAACGGTCTCCGCAGACACTTGCAAACACATGGTATCCCATAGAACATGTGCGCATGGCGACCTTATTGCGGTTGGAACCGTCTTAAAATAGTTGAATACATTGGAAATTAATTGGCCATCAGCTCCTTTCTATTGCTGCTCTGATAATATTACGTCGGTATCTGATTGCGTTGTTTTCCAGGCAACGGTATACGCCTACCACGGTTCAACATCAATGGAAAGTTCCATCGGACCCTTGAATGGATGCTTATACAAGGACGGGCAATGTTCGATGACCTCTGGAGCTGCGGTCATATGGACGCCCGACTCGCAAGAGACTTGCCAGAGTTGAGAGACGCACTATTAAGGAAGCCTATTCTTGGCTACCCGAACTACTACAAGCCGCTTCACATCTTTACCGATGCAAGCAGCGTCGCTCAAGCTGGAGCTCTAATGCAGGAAAGCAAGTTCGCGCCCACGACGTATTCTATATTTGCTGCACGACGACTATAACTCCTATTCTCGGCTTACTCGTGCGCCATTTTCGGCGATATCTGTCCCTCTATTACTTAAACGCATCCTACCTTCATATTCCAATTTTCTGATTTCCACCACCTACCGCCATAGATCGCTAATATGTCGTTTGTTTCATGAAGCCTCTCCAAAACGAAACTTTCACCTATTTCAGAAAAATGTCAAGTGATTCTCACAGTGCTCAGAGCGTTACCTCACCTGAGGGACTCTCGCCCCTTGCTGTAGAAGACCGCCCTCCTCTGCCAGTTTCTGACAGCAACGTTCATGAAGAACCGATGGACGTCGTGCTCTCAAATGCTGGTGATGGGGAGGAGACACCATCGCCGGCGGCAGCGGTAATCGCTCCCGTTTTGGCGGGCGGTGAGTCGAAGCAGTTTCTCACCTTCATTTCATACGACTCTGACGAGGAAGGTGTGAAATTAGAACTAGTACAGAAACCGAGGCTCATCACCTCTTCGGAGGGATCTGCCGCCACAAACAAAACTGTTTCTGAAGAAATGCCAACCGGCAGTGCAATACAGTGTATCAGCTCATTACCTCTTCGGAGGAATAAGCGCCCCAAACCGAATATGAAAATGTTGTCGGGTCCAGTTCAGGAGCTTTCAGCCAACCAGCCGTGAAACGAATCAAAAATAGTGAATCAGTTGCTGAGACGCTGTCATCGCTTATTGAGAAAGCAACTATTTCCCAGGAATCAATTCCCGAGGAGGCGCCACCACCAGCAAAAACCGTGGTTGCCCCCTCTAGAGAACTGAAACATAAGGTTCCGCAAACTGCTCCTACTGTGAAGTTTGAGCAGTTTTCATCCCACCCATGGGCTCCCTTCTTTAAGCCCAGGGTACAGATTAAGGAATGTGAGTATTATCACTCCGACCTGGATGTTCGCAACTATGAGAAAGTAACAGCTGCGGGGTACAGTGGCTTACATCCGCACCAATCTGGAGAGCCATTACCTAAGGTGGGTCACGAGGTACGCATTTTGGAAGCGGTTGGCCCAAGGGCTATTGAAAACTTTCGTCGTTTTAATAGTTACGACAACATTATAAGTATAAAAGGAGCGAAGGGGAGCTGCCATCTATGCCCCTAGTAGACCAGGCTTCTCTTCAGGAACAGCACACCTACGTAAGAGGATTAAAACGCCAGAAGGGTATTCTACCTGTCTTATATAGGGTCAAAACCTTGTATGGTTCCGGGGCACGACTAGAAGCAGCTCATATCGAGCTTCCCTTCCCCGACCGGTGGGACCTCCATACCATCCAGATCGACCAGTTCGGCATCAATATTCGTACTGGTAAAAGAGGAGTCGACCTCCGTAACCTTATTATCGGTGATCTAGTCTGGGTGTATTCCCTCGCCGTAACTGTAAAGTTCCAAACCTCCTATCTGGTAGCCCCCACAAACGTGGAGGAAGCTACTTTATCGCGGAAGTCCACCATATGGCGCGTGGCTCAGTTCGGCCTTGTATATCGCGAGCTTAAGGATACCATTGGATTCGTCATCAGGGTGGTTTCCAGGCAAAACGGCACATTCAAGTTGTGCACGCAAGGTCACCGTTACTTGGTCACCGCAAACAAAAATCGGTTTCGCGATCCTAAGGAGTTCGAAAAAGTCATCGATAACTCCCTTATCGTAGCCTTATTTAGACCACGACAGATTGACTACATGCGCTTCTCGTGTACGCCTAAGGACAACTCAGAAGAAATATACGCTTTCCTAGCCGATATTCAGTACATCCCAAGCGCCCCTCCCGTTCCAGATGACATGCAACTTGTAGAGCACTCGTATAAGGATTTAATCGAGGCCAAGCTCACGGATTTCACATTATTCGAGTCTCGTCCTAAGGAGGTCATGCACTTCCTGGAGCCCCTCTACAGCACTGCCTGTGGAACCATAGCGGCATGCGTCGCAGAAGCGTCGGACCACCGAGTATATAATGCAATCTGGACTTCCCTTGATATAAATGCTTTCCCGGCTGAAGTGGAGTTTCAAATCCCCGCTAGTAGTAAATCGGGTTGGGCGGTAGGTAACTTCGTTGAAGGAGCATATCAGACTGACATACTTAAAGCCCGGATAATTCATGTGGTCATGGAAGACACAAGAGTCTGGGTCACTGCGGAACTCCTCCTCAAGGACACCACCAGGTTTCGGTCGTACATGTTGAGCACACCACACCGTCGTATGGCGGTCGGGACTTCACTCAGCAGCGTCGAAGAGCGCGCCAATCCTGAGTTGGCGATGCTAGAAAACTGCCGAATGGCTAGCACCTTCGAGCCGGACACGACGTCATGACTGGTGGCTCGCGCAGTACTGGCAGGAGACGCTGACATATTGGCGCAGCAGGTAGAAGAGCGCACCTCTATAACTGTCAACGTCTCAGGAAACGACGTAGAGCTCAACGCAGACCAAGTCAATGCCGTAAACTGGTTCAATCGGCAGAGCCCTATCCTAATCATTGACAGCGCATACGGGGCCGGCAAGTCTTTATGCACGGCAGTCATGGCTGAAGAAGTGGTAAAGAGGGGTAAAACCGTGCTGGTAGCCGCGGTTCAAAATAGCGCGTTAGATGTAATATGGGCAAAAATAGCAGAGCTTAACTCGGACAGCATACGTCCTGTGCGCTATGTCAGCGAGCTACTTTCGCAGGATGCCGCTCATAATGAACCCTTTAACATGGCTACCCTCATGGAGAACCTTCCAGGCACCCATAGAGAAGTCATGTCTAAAAATGACCTAGCAGTGTTTGAGGAGTTTGCGGAACATCGCAACGCCCTCAGAGAATTCGTATTCACTGGCGAGGAGAAGGGAGTCGCTACGCGTTAACACAAGCGCCTTTTATTCCTGGAGCGTTATGCTTCCACACGTATTAAGAATCTGACCCGCGCCTTTATTCGAATCTACAAACCCAATGTGCTCCTCTGTACAACTTCCTCCGCCATAAATTTAACCATACTATAGGCAAAGGCCTTTGGCGTCGCCCCTCACGGGAATGGAGTGCGGTGCTTTTAGATGAAGCATCAATGATTCCAGAGGCCACATTCATTGCACTTCTCTCGCGCTTTCAGTATGCCTGCTACACCCTCGTGGGTGATAGTAAGCAATTACCACCGTATGTAGGCGTCCACAACGTTCCCAAGGCTCTCTGCTCACAGTCGATGCTGGATGTTGCCCACCGCAGGGGCAACGCTCCAGTCTGCACCATCCGGACGGTGTGTACCGTCCGCACGCTGGCCTCATGCGCCTCAATTCTAAGTTCTTTTATGACGACGCTTTGCGGTGCGGCACACCAGTAGAATTACGCCAAAATCTGCTGTCGCATGTGAAACTGGCGAATCCCGAGATTCCGCTCGCAGTTGTGAATGTGAGAGGTCACGCGGTTAGATCCATTACTGGGTCATACAGCAACGACATCGAGGCAAACGCGGTGCGCGTCCTAATGTGCTTTTTGAAAGCAAAAGGAGTCCGCGCTGAAGACATTATGGTCATATGCCTCTATCGCGACCAAAAACATCTATGTGAAGCTGTGCTGCGCGATACCGAGTTGGACGTCGCTACGGTCGACAGTGCGCAGGGATCGGAAAAATCTACTGTGATTGTGTGTACCACATGGACTCATATCGACAAAGTCGCCAACCATTCGTTTTTTGCAGACCCTAAGCGCCTCAATGTCGCGCTATCCCGAGCTCGAGACGGAGTGTTCGTCATAGGATGCCTCTCGTCGATCAAAGTCATACCACATGGAACAAATCATCACATGGTGTCGCTTCAATAGAGTTCTGGCTGAAATGTGCTTCTTCGAGAAGACCATCCCCGCTGCAATCAAGTATTAAGTCTGAGGACGGACTTCGCGAAAAGGGGGAGATGTAAGGGACGAAGGAGGAATCGGTGTGGTGAATCCCGTTTTGACATTTTACACCCGTGTTGCCTCTCTCCTTGCTGGCCATCTCTTTCGAAACGTCGCGGCCCCTTGTCCTTCTTTGTTTCAGGCACGGACTTGAGGAGGACGGACCTATATAAGCGAGGACAAAGGACTCTTGAGGACTGCCACCCGGACGGTTGAGGGACGCGCGGCTGCACCCAGGGAGCCGGCCAGTCCCTTCATAGCGGTGCTTCGGCTCCTTCCACCGACCACGCCGGCATTCGTCCCCACTCCTTTGCCCAGAGATCTCCCGTTATGTGTTGTCGACATGTTTTCTCTTGTGCCGAGTTATGTTCCGGCTTGTCGTTCTGTGCTTTGTGGATTATCTCTGATAAATATGCGAAATGAATAGATTTCGGGTCATGCCCAGAGGCTGGATAACCAGATTATTACTCACTCAACATCACTTGAGTCCATGTCACAAAACCTCTGATTTATTAACTGTGATTTCATAATTGTTAACAAAATAGAACTGTGATGATAGGTTGAAAATATACTTCAAAAATAGCTACAAAAAAAATTGTGTTGAAGTGGAAAGAGTTGTAGATGGATAAGAATTTCTGTGTAAGTGACTGAAGAAATATGCTACACCTAAGAGCCAACGATGCTGGATGTGACTGTTGCCATATGTGGAATGAGTATTTCGTCATGTTTGTTATGGGCGCTTGAGACGTGAGGATTGCTTCTTCCCCTTTCACCGTTATGGGTGGTTCAGTGGATTGCGGAAATACAATGATAACAGAAGAGTGGATAAATTGGCTTTATTGAGGAACGCGTTCCTCTAAGCGTACAGGTGAACGTCTGTAAAAGAGGACACGTAGATCCAAGGCGAGTGGTATCAGCACATGGGCAACCCTGGTGACTCTGCATACAAGCGGGCACGGTTCCGGCCCCGCCTTCTCGATCTCCTGATGGATCTGAGGATCACCGCAGACGGTGATACTCCCGGCGGGGGCAAGCGGAAGCTATATATTTCAACAGAATAAAATCTACTGTCGCTGACGATAGCGAGCTATCGCCCTTCCGAGGATCACCATAGACGGTGATACTCCCGGCGGCGGCAAGGCAAGTGCTACATCTTTCTATATAATAATACAAGTGCTCCGACACGCCTAAAGGCGTGTCTCGCACTTGTGCGCTTCGCGCGACTTTGCACCATCACTGACCTTAAGAAGGTAGCTTTTGTCAAACTTAAAATTCGCTAACATCTAGGACCTGCTGCGTACTTCATCGGCATCAAGCCATTCACCACTTCGGTACCTTTCATCATGGACATTTTCTCCACACCGTCCAGTAACGTCATTGGTTTGTGCTGCGCAGTACTTCGGCCCCTCCACTGTGTACACGTCTTCCGAATCCGGGCGCCAGCTTCCCCCTCACTCGTTTCTTCCTTCTAGATCTAATTGCTGGTCCGCCTTTACTGGTCTCCCCCCCCCCCCCACCTTCCTGTTCCCAACCCCTGGCCCACTTCCTTGTTTTCACTATTGACCCTCTCTTGCTGGCTTCTCCGCCCTGGTCCCTCCTTCAGGTTGTTCCTTTCCTTCCTGGACGCTCACCTGGTTCACTCTAAAGGGTCCTTACTTCCCTTCTCCACCACCCCTTAGTGGTCCTTCCATGCTCAAGGCAGACGTCAGTGACACGTATTCAGAATCAAACTCTCAGAAACGCGCGCAGACGCCGCTGAGTCAAGCAGGAGATGGCTGCGCTTTCTCTGCTGCAACATCCCATGTTAAACGGCAAACCCGTGAGAGGTACGCAAAGGCGTATCTCGCGCGGGTAAAATTTTCCGTTTTCCGGGATAATGCTGAATTCTGAATGCGACCACTCGTCACATGACGTCGGTGAACCACTTCTCGCTCTAGACGATTGTTGCGCGACGAAGGGGACCCGTATTCTGAATCCATATGCTCAGAAACGCGCGCAGATGCCGCTGTGTCAATAGAGAGGAGGCTGTGCTTCCTCTGCTGGAGGAGCATCCCATGTTGAATTTTGGATGTGGCCGCTCGTCGTACGACGACGGTGTCGCTTCTTCTGACTTCAGACGGTTGTTGTGCAACGAAAGGGACCCGTCTTCTGAATTCAGGAGGTACGCGGAGGCGCACCTGGCGCGGGTAACGTTTTCCGTTCAACATGGGATAATGCTGAGTTCTGCATGCGGCGGGTCGTCGTACGACGACGATGAGACCTCTGTTTCCTTTCTTTTCGATCTTCTGAATCCAGACGGTTGTGATGCGACGAAGGGAACCCGCCTTCTGGATTCAGGGACTCAGAAACGCGCGCAGACGCCGTTGTGTCAAGCAGAAGGAGGCTGCGCCTCCTCTGCTGCAGCAGCATTTCATGCTCAATTCTGAATGCGATCCCTCGTCGTTGAACGACGGTGTCTCCTCTTCTGACTCCAGAAGGTTGTGGTGTGACGAAGGGAACCCGTCTTCTGGATTCAGGCACTCAGAAACGCGCTCAGATACCGTTGTGTCAAGCAGGAGGAGGCTACGCGTCCTCTGCTGTAACAACGTCCCATGTTGAACGGCAGACGTTGCCCGCGCGAGGTACGCGGAGGCGTCGCAAGGGGTTCCATGAGATTGCTCGTGGTTCCACGAGGCGTATCTCAGCCAGGTTTCCAACCTGAGTGAGATACGCCTCACCATCTACAGGGCAGGAGCTGACTCAATTATCTAGTGGTAGATAGATATCTGTAGAATAAAATCTACTGTCGTTGGCGATGACGACCGAGTAGGGCGGCAGCTTGAATGAGAAGACTGCTCGTTGATCGTGGATTGGATGGAGTGAATTAGATGCTGCTTGTTGAAACTGAAGACTGCATGGACGTGAAGAAGGGCTGCTCGTTGAAATATGTAGACTGCTTGGCGGTGAAGGTGTAGAGTGAAGATGGCTGGACGGCTTTGTGGAATTAAGTCTAGCGACTAGGCTACGACGAGTGCTAGACCTGCAGCGTATACGACGTGGTAACCGCATCACTAAATAGCTGCATAATTGGGATCCAGGTTTCCACGTTTTGCTGTGACCCTTCATTTCATGAAACTCGTAGCTGAAACGTACGAATGCCTGATGCTTTCCTTTATTTTGGGAAAATTTTTCAAACCTAGATGAACAAATTTTTGTAAATTTGCATCCATCTCTGAAGGCCCTTTGGCAGATTCCCCGGCCTGCATTCATGGACCCGTGACTGCTCTTCTGGCAAAAATGGCAAACGCTGCCAGCCTCTACCTTTGATTGAGATTGCGGTGAGACGCATGGGTGCTACATGTCTACTGGCGGCAATGTATATTGTCGTCGCAGCCGTTGTTCGCAGCCCTTATTTTAGGTTGGGCCAACAGATCTTCTGCAGGCTGTCTGTCTTATGACTTGCCTGCTAACTTCAAAGGTTTTACGACACCTCGTACTAGTCCATCTGGCGTTCTCTGTTCACGCATAATGTGGAGAATATTTCGTACGTTGTGTTTTGAGCCAATGATCTGGTTACGGAGTGTACGAATTGCATCCAAAACTGGACTAAAACTGCTAGAAGAAGTTCTGGCCGGCCCCCTATTAGAAGTTTTTTCGATGACTACTTGCACTGCAATCGTGGTGTAGTCGCAGTCTGTGCTTTTTAGGCATTCAGTTATACAGATGATATAGTGGCGATATTCGACCATTTTCTTTGGCAGATTTTGTCCTATTTCTGAGACTTTTCCCAAGTAGGGTGGTTCTTCTGATGGGATTAAGATCTTCGACTTGATGAGCAAGGAGCTCAGACACTGATCGTTTTTTGACTTCTTTTATTTTGTGCACGCCGGCTAGAGAAGTACGAGGATGCATTTTAGATTGGTGAATCCCTTGAAGTGTTTGATTTCGTTCAAGGTTTTGTACTAGTAAACAGTTTACAGTACTTTGGTCAGAGGTGCATTGCTCGACCTGCAGTTTCTGTTCTATTTTTGCGGTAGCACTACTTCCAGCGAATTTGTATGGAATGTAGCCAAGTTTAAGACCGATCCACTCGTTGGGGCACCTGCATTCAGCTACTTTTGTCGTTAGCCTATAAATGAGGTTATTGGCGTCATTAAGGTTTTTTGTGGATGAGAGTCCTCCACAACTCGGTCAAATTCAGCTACCAGGTCCTTTTTCTCCGACTTGGTTTTGCAATTTCTATACTCTTCCTTAATCTCTTCGTATGACTTTTGGAGAGATTCTCTTCTTTCTCGCAGCTGCTTTAGGGCACATTCTAGAAGTGTTATCCTAGCTCGGGATTTCCTGCAGTTCCCTTCATCTACAGAGGCGTACTCCACGTCAACCATGTCTTCTTGGAAGCGCATGACTAAATTTTTTAGAGTTACGGATCTACTCAGTATCTCTATCTTTTGAAAATGAAGTGCCATTATTTATACTTAGCTACTTCTGTTTTTTTTTCACTAATTCGTATTCCTTTTTATTGGAAACCTTTATTCTGACTAGCAGAAGGTTCGCTCCAAGTACGTTTGACGTACAGGAGACTTTGTTTATGGCTCGCAGATGGTTGCTCCAGGTACAGAGTACGGGAGACATTGTTATCTGACTCGCAGAAGGTTACTCCAGGTAGCAGAAGATTGCTCCAGGTACAGAGTACGGGAGACTTTGTTATCTGACTCGCAGAAGGTTGCTCCAGGTACAGAGTACGGGAGACTTTGTTATCTGGCTCGCAGAAGATTGCTCCAGGTACAGAGTACGAGAGACCTTTTTATCTGACTCGCAGAAGGTTGCTCCAGGTACAGAGTACGGGAGACTTTGTTATCTGGCTCGCAGAAGATTGCTCCAGGTACAGAGTACGGGAGGCTTTGTTATCTGACTCGCAGAAGGTTGCTCCAGGTACAGAGTACGGGAGACTTGCCCAGTTAAGGGATTTTCGGTATTGAATTCGACCGACTTTAAGCTCAGATGGAGCTTTGTCTCTTCACCAGGGATCAAAGATGTCACTCTTTGACGCGGGAGTAGGTTGGCTTATTAGGCCAATGCACCAAAATGTTATGGGCGCTTGAGACGTGAGGAATGCTTCTTCCCCTTTCACCGTTATGGGTGGTTCAGTGGATTGCGGAAATACAAAGATAACAGAAGAGTGGATAAATTTCCACCCAAGCCAGAAAATGTCAGAAAAGGGAATGGAAACGTACAGCAAAACCTTTGCGTCTTTCCGAAAGATGCTATCAAAATGGCATTCCCTTGTATCATCAGTAGAGAATGTTTTTTGAGAGGAACGGGCAATTGATGAGAAAACAAGCGATCAGTTTCTCCGTTTGAGCAACTCATTGTTATGCAGCAGCACAGAACCGAGAACGCAAACACACATTAAAATCCCACACCGCGCTTATGTACATGAAAATAGAATGAAGGAATAACAATCACCAAAGGAATTAGTCAAAATGGCATCCCACTTGCATTTCTCATCAGTACGATCGCAACTCATTATGGATCTTCAAGTTGTTCACTTAAAAAGTCAAGATGTCATGTTCCCTGCATATCGCAATAGTTAGAGCGCGCTCTACGGTGAGTTCCGCGCCCCAAACCCATCGCCCCGCCCCAGACAACTCGTCCATGAAAAGTTCACCATTGTAAGTGTAGTCGAGTAGTATAAAAGAAGCCTAACGGCTGCCTTGCGAAACCTTTGAGACGCAAAACAAAATTTCTCGATCCGCAGAATAGCGGCTGTACCTTCTGACGCCACGACCCCAGCAGGAGGCGTGTGTTGTCCTGACGCGCTGCCCTCGTTCGTAGGTCCAGTTGATTCACACTTAGGCGGACGCTCTGAGTCATCGCTCCGACCAATGACGTGTAGCTGGCCGACAGCCGAATGAGTCAGACCACGTCCGCGCAAAGGCAATAGGAGTCTCCAGCGGGCTACGAAGCCAGCGAACTTAGGTCAGCCGCTCTTAAGAGAACCACGGACTAAACGCCGCAGTTTTTGCCGATGGTAGTGGCGAAAGATGCGCGAAAACGTGATTATAGATTGCTTTCTTTTATTCCTTTTGACGCCGTTATTAATAGTGAACTCTCACCCATCCTAGTTTGACGAATTGGTAGCGTAGTAGTCCTGTTGATCTTCAATCCCATCCTCAACGTGTTCCTCACCTCAGCGTTTGGCAAGAAGATGGTCTGAGTGAAAGCACAATTGACACATAGGATTGTTGACCTACATGACTAGTTCCCTCTAGGACCTTCTCTACAGCTTTCAGGAATGTGTAGCTACTTCATGTATTCAGGTAAGGGAGCCTTCAGGACTTTCTAACTACTGCATGTATTCAGACAAGGAAGCTAATTCTTCACTATAGTGAAGGTTTTTGTTTCCTAAATCATGACAAAGGGATCTTTAATTATTCTGTAACACTTTAATTATTCTATAACATGAGTGCATAGGCCTGCGAACTGCTTGTGGCCGTTAACGCCATGCATACTTCCCTTCGAGGCATAAAACAGCTGGAAGGCCTCTTTCTTACAATGGTTTTTGAGAGGACGTGTTGTATTTCGCTAAGAGAGACGGCAAACGCTCTGAGTCATCGTCCCACCCTGTCCACGCGAAGACGCGGCGCGGACGAGTTGTCGCGGAGCCGCTGGTCGCAAAGATCCCCAAGGGCTGCCGTAGTTCACACTCAGCTCCTGGCACGGCGGCTCTCACCTGCAGTGCCAGGAGCTGAGTGTGAGACCCGCCGGTGGGAGTGTGATAAATGGATGTCGATTATGGTTCATCTATTTGGAAACGTTTTTTAACGGATCTACATACTAGGAATATAATAGGTTACTACATAATTTCAGTCCATAATGGATCTTGACAACCAACAATATAATCGTTAGGCGTATGTTATACTTCAGCGACCCGTCGCGTTGCGCGGGCTGCTACGCACTGCGTGGAAGCCCGCATAAGGCCCATGTTATACTTCGGCGATGCGTTGCCGACGTTGCCAACACTGTGTTGAAGGGGCCACACAACACAGTGTCGCTGGGAGCCTCGTAGGGGTGTTATACTTCCGTCGCCGTCATCCAGGGGTGGCACAAAATGCGCTTCGATGGATTTTTTTGATTGTGGGTTGGTTCTTCGTTCCCGGCACTTCTATCATTCCCACCGGACTTCTAATTACAAAATCGAGAAGTGAAAAAGACGACCGCCTTGGGTACAACAATAGTGCTATTCGCTAGAATACTTAGTAATTGTGGAGAGAGCGGGAGGCTCAACCTTAGCTTCCCTTCACTTTATCACCTTTGTCCGCTTTTCTGTCCTTCTCACCCGTTCTATTCGCATTTTCTAGGCCTTTTCGATTTCTTGCGGAGCAAGTAACAAAAAATAAAACTGTGAAGAAAATAAGTGGTGCTTCCTTGCATTCCGAAATGATTCTGCAAACTTCTACGAAGGGCTTTTTCGAAATAGAGTTCATATTAAATAAGACTTAAATTTTCCTGTAAATTTCGAAAATTCTGCGTAAATTTAATTTCAATGCGATTTGACGAAAAAGGCCTTTGCTAAACTCCAATAAAGGAATTTAACGAAAGTGCTCGTAAAATCGTTAAATCGGTAAATCAGTAGTCGTTAAATGCTCAACACTTCCTCGCACTTCTATTATTTTTGTTTTATTTATTTTTACGTGAAATGCATGGTGGCGATGTCGGTTCCTCCACGTTGTGCCACTGGAAACTGCCCGCTTTTGCGAGCCGAACCGAACACGGACACTCGAGTGCAGGCGACAGGCCCTTGTGACAGGCCGGCCTATGGAGATCCCATGTCACATCACATGGTTGATGTCCTTCAGGTATCGCGAGATGCCACGGCGTCCGCGGAAGCCGACGCACACTCGCAAAGCCCGGCGAGTGAGAAGTATGCGAAGGTCCCTGATCCGAGGACGACATCAGGGGCAACTGTGTTAAGGCCACTGTTGCGGCAGCCGCGTACGCGGCAGGGGCGAAAACTGCCTCGTATGAGGCAAAACTACCGCTTAGGCGGCACTCACCCTCAGCCTTACAGCTCACTCCATCGCCAACGCGGTTTCATTATCATTATCATTATCAGTTTCCATTCTAGATCCCACCACGTTCAGCTAGAGCCCAGACAGAAATTGTCGGCAGCAAAGCGACTGCAGCGGCAATATTGCTTTCAATCGTTATTGCCGGTGCCGCGTTGACGGCAGCTGCTGCCGCTTGGCGGCACCGCACCTGCAGCGTAGGCGGCTCACCAGCGGCAGTCCGCACTGGGGTAGTTTTGCCTCGCGCAGCGATTCTGAGTCTCTGCCCTGTGCTTAAAGATAGAGCTGCCGCATTGTTGCAAAAGTGTGCGTAGGGCTTTAGTCCAGAAGTCCCGCAACCTAGGAGAGATCCGCTTGACAACGATGAATGTGGCCACGTTGTCGGGCCGCTCCTTTGAGTTGGCAGAGGCACTGGAGAGAAGAAAGGTTGACTTAATGTTGACTTTTGTGCGGTGCAGGAGACGTGGTGGTCCTGCAGCAAGTCAAGGGACATAGGCTTTAAGGCCGTTCTGTGCGGCAGTCCCAGGACTACCAGCGGTGTTGGCACAACAGCCTGCGAACGCAATTGCAAGCGTGGAGCGTTTTAGCGACCGCTTGATGAAGATCGTTGTCGCTGCTGAACGGCGAATGTATCACCTCTTCTCTACGTATGCTCCGCAGACTGGTCGCTCCGAAAGAGATAAGGATGAGTTTTGGATCTGCTTGATGAGAAGACAGCAGATGTTCCGTCACTGAACGTAATTATTGTGCAGGTGATCTTAATGGTCACGTTGGAGGAATAAAAGACGGTTACTGCTGTCATGGTGATTTCGGATACGGGTCGCGTAACGTCGATGGTGAGCGCATACTTGAGATGCAGAGTTGCACGATCTCGCCATCGCGAACACGAAGTTTCGAAAACGTGCCTCCCACCTCATCTCGTTTTATAGCGAGAGCACTAAAACGCAAATCGACTTTGTCCTTGTGAGGAATCGAGACCAAGGGCTTGTCACTGATGCGAAGATCGTGCCGTGCGAGACGATCGCCACACAACATCGACCGCTGATCTGCACTATGAGATCGCTTCTCTGAGCACTAGCAGATCGAGCGTTGCAGACCAGCAAGAATTAAGTGGTGGCGATTGAAGGAGAATGAAGCACCTGTGACATCTCGCATTCGGTTGCCGACGGTCACGAGCGTCGAAGAAACCTGGCGGGGCAGTGCTAGATGCTGCACGCTCCGAACTTGGCACTACGAGACCGGGATGGCGTAAGGCCTATGTTATACTCCCGCGGGAGCATACGCGGACGGGCGGGAATCCCGCCGAGATCCCTGAGCTGGCCAGTCGCCGCGACCCGCCACGCCCGCTGTCCGCGGATCGCCGCCGACAGACGACGAGAGAGCTGTTATACTTCCCGCCCGCGGGACGGCAGCCGTCTGCGGTGCACTGCATGCTCCGCGGGAGTATAACATAGGCCTAAGGTCAACAGGCAGTCATGGCTGTGGACTAACGAGGTTAAGGAAAAAGGCCGTGAGAAGAAGAGGTTATACCATGCATTCCTCAGCGACAAGACAGCCGAGAAATGGCGCTTGTATCAAGAAGCGAAGAAATCGGCCAAGAGGGAGGTGGCCGTTTCAAGAGCCACTTATTATGATGACGTCAACGAGAGACTTGAGTCGCGCGATGGTGAGCGATTTCTTTATCGACTCGCCAAGTTCCGTTATCGCCAGACCGAGGATGTTGAAAAGTTCTTTGGCATCAACGATGAGAATGTCCATCTCCTAATGGACCGCAAAATGGCCTTGAATCGATGGCGAAACTACTTTGAGGAAGTCTCGACGGTAGAGTTTGCCCATCCAACCATTCTCTCTTCTCCTCCCGTGTACGGTCCCGTACAGAACACTGTTGAGGATACAGAAGCGGCTTTAAGGAAGATGAAGCCAGGCAAGGCAACGGGCCCTGATGATCACAAGCACGATTTTGCCATACGGCCATAAAATCTACACCGTCGCCTTAGGCGTCGGGTTAGGTATACTTTGTGCAATCGCAGAACAAGGCTAAGCAAGGGGCTCCAGGGTGTGCTGCCGGTGTGGAAACGGCTTTCGGCGCTCAAGGACAGTCCGCGGCCTGATTCTGCGCTCTTCGAGCGCAGAATCAGGCCGCGGACTGTCCTTGAGCGCTTCGAAATTGTGAAGACGTCAACACCCCTCAAATCTCAAATAGTTGGAACAAGTTTTTACAGATCTAGATCTAAAGCTTCATTACTCTTATTTACAATGATAACATTGGTGTTTGCAAGGCGAATCGAATAGTAAAAACTATCTATGAACAACAGAAAAAAGTTATAACAGCTTTCATCAAAGAGCATCGACAAAACATTGATTATAACATCGTACCGTTCCATACCATGTAGATCTTCATAGGAGAGCTGATCAACCGTTTGCTGATAAGGCTAAAAAATGCTTCGTTTGCACTATCAGCATGAAGACGAAGACGCTTACTAAGGGAAATCTCTAGCGAAAATATACCTGTAACATCTTGACTTGCGACGTGGAGCGTTGTATTTGCGTGAAATGTCCTTTACTTTCCACCAATCTAGTGACGACAAATAACCACAGTGGAAAGTTAAACCGTTATTTCCTTCCTTCTTTACCTGAATTTTAACTGACATTTGAGCAAATACTAAGACCTAGTAATGACAAAGGTATCCTGATTCTTACGGCGCTACAGTATAACCATTCAATGAGAAAGTTCTGCATATTCAAAACTGCCTTCGTCGTATGGACCCACTTCGTAGGATCCCACTTCGGCACAACTCTCATGAGCCCACATTTTACAAGACGAACATTTTACCCAATTGACGACGTCATCATCGCTATTGCTGTCCGGGAAACGTCGAAAACACGATATGCAGCATAAAAGTTCGTCAGCATCGTAATGATTTAAATCTTCGACTTCGCGACTTTTCTGTTTATTAACAGATCTCAGGAATGCGCGCTGAAATGAATTTGTTTGAGGGAAAACGTAAAGAGAAGAGGGAAAGTTAGCAAGCTGCTCTCTGCAGCCGAATAGGAGTAATCCTTGGGGGGCGCGCCTTCGATGGCAATTCTGACCGACGAGCCAAACCTGATTCTTCACGGGCTTGCGCACGCATTTGATCAACCGCAGCTGACATTTCCATATATAAGCCTTTCACGGTGCTGCGAATTTCTCCAATATCTCAGCACCGTCAACACTTGACATCTGGCGCAGCGTTATAAAATGCGATCTTATACCAGCCAATAACTGTAATAGCGGTTTAATAGAACGTTCCAGTCATGCAACGAAACCGTAAGTACCGTTTCTGTTTTCTGCGAAATATTATTGTTGACATCGGTAGCGGACGCTTCCTCTGCCACATAGAGGTACTCATCTTCACAAGGCTGACACGAAGTTACTTCTACTTCGCTCCCTAGAGGCAGCTCATCGGCGGATTCCAAAACGTATCCAAGAAGTCCTAAAAAGTAATGCACAATAACATCCACATAGTTTTTCGACATCGGGACGGAGAGTAGACCTCACCTCCTGTATTAGAACTGCGTGTACGTGAGCACAGGAGACCCCTGCTGCTGCATCGTGTTGACAATCACAACGAAATCCATACGCACATGCACTGCATCTTGTGCAGTGATTATTGTACTGAAGTGATCAACTTTGACATTGTCTAACGAATTTAATTAAATGAATATTTGGGAATATTGTTACCTTGCTATTGCAAATGCATATGTTCTGCTTTATATGATGACGTCCTTTGCTGTCTGTTAAGCACCACTGTCCCTCTCCCAATACCTCAACAGCTGCCGGCTTCGAACAATACAGTTTTACTGCGAGAGCGTGGGCATTGAGATGTTGTCGGAGTCTATGGCGACCATCAGTCAACCTCCTCGCCATCTGGAAATTTCACTACATGCGGGAAATTTCAGAAGGAATTTAATATAAGAGTACCTTTATGCTTCTGTCTTCTTCCATCATTAACGGAGCAGTGGCGGGAATATCAAGGAGTGAGTCCACTCTGATACTTCCTTTTGTTCTGATGAGCTCGTGCTTTATCCTTTTGTGCCAACGTTCAATTAACATGTTCGTATGAACGCAAGAGCTTCTACTAGCGAATCCAGCCATTTGCTCTATGCGACGACTCCTGAAGTTGAACTGAGCACGAGTGAACTTCGGTGGCGTCAGAAATATGCGTTATAGTCACCAATTTTGTTCGAAGTAGTCCACCATTTCTTGTTCTCCCTCATCATGTAGTTGTGTGATTAAGGCTCCGTATTTAGAAGGAAAATATCGAGGATCTGACTTCTTCTTCTTCTTCTTCTTCTTCTTCAGCGTCTGTCCCACTTTGTTGGGGGGTCCGCAATTCTGGTGTCATGACGCCACCTTTCCCGATCCAGCGCTAGATCAGGGTGGACACCAGCAACCTTCAAGTCCAATTGTAACGTGTCAGACAAGCGCTGCTTCGGACGCCCTCTAGGCCGCTTTCCTACCACCTCGAACTTAAGGCCTATCTTGACGACCTATCTTCCTTTCCACGCAGAACGTGGCCGTACCATCGTAAGCGAGCTTCGCGCATCTTGTCCGCTATCGGCGCGACACCGAACTTCTGCCGAATAACATCGTTTCGGATGCGGTCCATGCGCGTGACTCCAGCCGTCCAGCGCAGCATCTTCGTCTCCATGACGCTGAGGCGCGTTTCAACCTCCTTGGTCGCAGGCCAACACTCAGCACCGTACATCGCTACCGGCCGGACAACGGTTCTATATACATATTTTTGACTTCAAGCGCTCTGATATCTTCCTATCGCAGAGCACGCCAGTCAACGAGCGCCACTTGGAACAAGCTGCACTCACGCGTGAGTTCACTTCAGTCATCAGATTGCCATCAAATGCTACTGCTGATCCCAAGTACTTAAAAAGCGAGGTGCGTGGGAGCTCGATGCCGTTAACCTTGATGGAGCTGGACTCAGTAACGTCCGTCGTTAGATATTCGGTCTTCTTCACGTTCAATCTGATTCCAAATCGCTCCAAACGATCATACCAAGCTTGCACCTCTCGCTCGAGCTCATTTTTATCTTCGCAAGCGAGCATTATGTCATCAGCATAAAGCAGTGTCCAGCAGTGTTTGTACTACTACTTTTAGCACCTGTGATAAATCTAAATTTGACTGGGTTCTTATGCAACTTCGCAATACAGTACATGTGTGGTATACTCATAGAATTAAGATTACTCAATTTCTGACTTTCACAAAACCTTCCGTGTTTCTCTAAGATATCTAGGATATTTTCGCACTTGTAAAGAGAATAAGTATCTGTGTCTCTGTATGTTATTTGATTTCCAAAGAATCCAATATCCATCTCCTTGAGAAGAATTTTCACATAGAGCTTCTTACAGATGAGACTGTAATTACTTGCAGCTTTGTCAAGAGGACAGATTACGAAATTTTCTTGCAAGTAGCTAAGATAATTATTGTTAATATTTATTTTGTAGTCAGTACATAGTTACAAGTTTCGTCGACAGTTGTGACCGTCGGTAACCGCACGCGAGAACTCACAGCTGCTTCCTTCTCTCTCATTCGCCACCACTTTATTCTTGGTGCATCACTCGACCTGCTTCTGCCTTGGAGGGGCGATCTTTAGGGTGCAGATCAGCGGTCGATGCTGTGGCGCGATCGTCTCATACGGAACGATCTTCGCATCTGTGACAAGACCTCGGTCGCGATCTTTCACAAGGACAAAGTCTATCTAAGTTTTGGTGCCTCCACTATAGTATGAGATGAGGTGGAAGTCGCGTTTTCGGAAGACGGTGCTCACTATGGTGAGGTTCTGCGATTCCGCATACTCAAGAATACGCTCACCATCGGCGTTACGTGACCCGTACCCGAAACCACCATGACAGCTGTAACCGCCCTTCGTAGCACCTACGTGCCCATTAAGGTCACCAGCGACTATGATGACATCTTTCGACGGTACCTCTGCTGTCTTCTCATGAAGTAGGCTCCAAAACTCATCCTTGGCTTGCTCTGAGCAGCCGGTCTGCGGAGCATACGCAGAGAAGAAGTGATAGAGTCGTTCCTTAGCGGCAGCAATGATCTTCATTAACCGATAGTCAAAGCGTTCGACGATTACAATCGAGTCACGAAATCGTTCGGAGACGATAGCACCGACACCACTGTTGGTCAATAGTGTATTCGTCCGGCAAGTCATCATGTTGTGCACCAACATGTTCAACAAGAGCCCTGTGGTTCTGCAACATCATGGTTTGATATTGTTCACGAGGGCAACAAAAATTCTGACGACAAACTTTTGTCCGAGCCCCACATAGGGGGCATAGTATTGCAGGCTCACGTCCGTCTCCATGGTTCTTAGACAGCAATTTCCTTTGACGGTTCTCTATCTTCAGAGCCTCGATCCTATCATTCGTCCACCAGTGCACGTCGAATAAATGTCGGTACAGATTCTGTACCGTCACTCCACAAACCGGACAGTTGCTCATAGCCTGTGCCCTCAAATAGCCGTCTTCAAATTCATCACGTCTTATTATCATACTTATTGTTTGCGGTTCTAAATCGCCAATAGCTAAGCAACTAAAAGCGCCGGCGCTATGTTAGTTAGGGGGGAGGGTCGTCACACCATGCCGCAGCGGCAGTCAAGGCGCTTAGCTAGATAAAGCGAATGTTAATGCAGTCTTATCCCCTCGTTTCAGTTACAGATCCGTTTTTTTATTTGCTTCCGTTTTGGGCAGGTTAGGAAACTCCAGAATGTAGGCAATTTTAATACGAGTGCGTCACTTGAGCCACACCCTGGCTTTCGTTCCCCTGCCCAATCTGTGCTCTTCTCTGCGCCAGCGAAGGAGAGCACAGCGCCAGCGAAGGAGAGCACAGAACAAAGGTATAGAATTGTTTGTTTGTTTCCTTATCACTCCCGCGGGACTATACCATAGGCCTAAGTGGCTGATGATGTTCTTCAACCAAGTGGTTGCAGAGAAGACAGTACCTGATAGTTGGCAGATAAGCACGACGATTCCGATTTGGAAGAAGAAGGGCAGTCCAGCAGACTGCACAAGCTATCGTCCAATTCGTTTGCTTTCGCATAGCATGAAGATCTTTGAGTGAGTTGTTGATAGACGCATTCGTGACGTCGTCCAGCTTTCTACCAACCAGTGTGGCTTTGTACCTGGGTGTGGCACTATCGATGCCATGCACGCCTTTCGTCTACCTAAAATCTAAGATCTCAAAAAGAGAACGTGATGAACAAAAATCGTGATCAATCAAGAACAAGAATCAGCAATGATCCTCTCTACTGAAAACGTAAATAGTGCAATTGAACTGTACCAAACTGATTTCCCGTCGCGCATGTTGATAATTTCCCTTCCCGCACGCATGTCGACATAGAGCATAGATTGAGCATAGATATCTACCTTCATAGAAGGGAAAGCAATTAAGCGTTTCGGAAATGTCTGTCTAAAAGCTTTTTGAATTTACTCAAGGAGTCAGGAATGGGAGACGTTTGCGATAATTTGACGAATTCGGAACCACCCCTAGGTGTAAAGAATGTTTTACGCAGAGAAGTCCTAGAGCTTGGAAAATGAAGCTTCGCCTGTGCACCTCGAGTGTTGGAAGGCAAAATCTGTAAAACAGTTCTACAGATAGACCCGTCATTGAATTTAGAATTTTGTAGATCATGATGAGGTCGTTCCTTTTTCTTCGAATAGCAAGCGACGAGATATCAAATATTTTTTTTCGTACAGGGCAGGCGGTATGGTGGAGAACTCCTACTTATGAAGCGTTATCCACAATTTTTTAGTAAAGTTGTTTCGATCTGCTTCAAGTTTTATTATGTTGCGACTTGAGGACGGATTAAATACGGTTGTACCATATTCAAGTTGCGGTCATACATAGGACTTATATGCTGAAAGTAAATGTTTAAATGAATTAGTGCTCAAGGACTTAAATATGTCGTGGACAGTTCTATTGGTTTTACTGGATACGTCATCGCAATGAGAATTAAACGAGAGCTTAGGGTCAATAAGGAAACCTAGAGCCCGAACGATGTCTATGGAGTTGGGACTCTATTATTATATTTTGTCTACAATCAACTTTACAGTCTCGAAACGTATTAAGAAAAGCACACAATGTAAGCAAATTCCAGGCAGCCGTGATCACCTAGCGTTTCTATCCGCAATCTGGTTACCAAATGATGACATTGAAACCGCGCTGCGATGCTAAAAATGTGCTCCAACGCTCTCCTGTTGGCGAGTCACTGACGTTGCCACAGAATCTATCGACGCGCTGTCACCGACGACGTCTGTGGCGACGTCGGCGACGGAAGTATAAGGCCTATGCTATACTTCGTCGACGCTGCCGTCGGCGACGTCTGCGACAGTGTTGCGCGGGTGCTACGCACTGCGTAGCTGCGTCGCCGAAGTATAACATAGGCCATAGGACATAGACCTTACACTATCGCCGACGTCGCCGACAGCAGCGTCGCCGAAGTATAACATAGGCCTTAGGCGCCTTTTATACTCCCGCCGCGGCGCGGCGCGTTAATTTGGGGAGCGCCGCGGCCAGTCGCGCCGCGCCCCGAATTTGATGCGCCGTTGCGCGATTGCAGTTAGAAAGGGGTGCGTCAGCGACGCGCGGCCTCGAGCTTCTGCGCACTACGGCCCGTGCTCCGGAAACGGTCCATGAGTCATTGAGGGAGCAAAACAGAAAGGATTCATCTGGCTGATCAGCGCAATGCATCTTGTCAATGTTTGTCGTGGGATTCCTATGGGGAGCGACGAATCCTCTCTTAAGCCTGGAGTCGAAGTCGTTCGCTCAACCTACGGTTGAAACTGGTGAGTCTGGTATTGAGTCGAATCCCCTGCAATGCAAACGGCTTTAAACCACTCTTTATTTTGTGATATGTGCGGGTCCAAAAGTAAAACTACTGGAAGGTACTCATCGTCGAGAATCACTCAAAATTCTTTCTCATATGGCCATTCTGGGGTCAATGTGCACTAAGCATATTTTTGGCGTGGTATATGAAGCTTCCTGAATGTCTACAGATCTCCGTTCTCTTCCTAGGTTAAAGAAGGTACGGGCTAAGGTCATGGTCACCGATTTCGCCCGAACTCCCTAATCATGCAAACCTAGTAATCGTCTGTAACTTCAAAAAACGATGTCAGACTCGTGATCAGCACCCTAAATACCCGCTTCTCCTTCCCAATAGGAGAAGTTTGGTCGAAACGGTGAAATCCCCCACACTACATCGAGTCTGCCGCGGCTGATCGCGCCGCGCCGCGCCCTTCCCCTCAGCGGCGCGATTCGCCGAATACCGTAACCCAAAATTCCGTCAAGTGTGGTGTTTTGCGGCGGCGGAGTATAAAAGCGATGCGGCGCCGCCTCGCGGCGCGAAAAATCGATAGCCATGCCGACCATCACGCCGCGCCGCGGGGCAGCGCAAGTATAAAAGGCGCCTTAGTGTCGACAAATGGAGGCGTGTGTAATCATGCACTCAAAACGTAACACAAAAAGCCTTAGTACGATATTATGCATCCTTAATTGCACTGCAAATCTTCGTTTAAACCAGCCATAAGTTAGCCGTGTGAGGTTTAGGGAAAATCCTTGCATAGAAATACAACAAAGCAAACCGTTCTTTTTAGTATGAGCTACAACTGCATCGGACAAACCTCCCGGACTCAACAAGTCATGGGGGGGGGTGAATGCTGCCATCGCAAGGGCTACCACATCATCTTCGAACTGCTTGTTAACCAAGGAACTTTTAGTGAAGGTAGAACGACAAAAGAGAGAGCAAGGGGGAAATGGTGCAGAGCTATTGGGTTATAGGGAGTGTTCTATTAGTTTCCGGGTACAGGTACATTCAAGGACTACTAACTTGGCTTAGAAAACGCATCTTCACAAAACAAAAAGCGTTTTACTTACTACATCTCTGACATTCTTAGAGGTGGCAACCGTTGCAAAGGTACGCAGTATTGCGTACAGTAACCCTCGCGACGCCGCACCACTCACATAACGGGTTCCCGCAAGGCACTGCTGCGGGCCATACACCTGTCCAGATGCATTCACCCATTTATTACATGGTATATGCCGTGTGTTAAAACAACAAAACTGAGAAAGAACAAGACAGACGAAACAAGCTAAATTAGGGAATAATAACAAGGAAAAAAGGAGCAAGGAACTAAAATAAACAAAACATTGTACGAGAGAAATGAGACATTCTGCAGAAGCAAATCAGGAACGAAATACTGGCACGCCGACGCCAGCGGAAGCTGGACAGTGAACGACGGAGAGCCTTCCTAGCGGAAATTTTGAAGACAGACAGCAAAACGCCGGTCTTGATCAAGCGCACAAAATTAAACCCAGCACGATTTGCAAATAAGCGACATCTTGTTCTTGTACGAGCCATGGAGTGCGAGAACTTAATTGAACCCCCTTTAGTTACCGATGGCAGCAACTTGAAAAAGTTATCGATGCTTTTACGAGCCAAACCCTTGATAAGTTTGTATACCATAATCAGATCATAGAATTTCCTACGAAATGCAAAAGATTCTAAGCCCAGCAGCTTATTTCTGTGGGTATAATTAGGTACACAGGAATAATCATAATTAAGAGTACGCAGCAATACCTTTCTTGTAAACCTGTTCTGTATAGCCTCGATTTTATTGGAGTCTCGAACCTTAGTGGGGTTGAAAACCGATGTGCCGCATTCTAGAATAGGCCTAACGTACGCTTTATATGCTCGTACTGAAACTTGGGGTCAGAAGTAGAGAGACCATTGAAGAGGCCTGTTAGACGTCTGTTAGACGTTAGTTTGCTTTATTCGCAACATAATCACAGTGCTTAAAAAAGTCTAGATTTCCAGTGACTGTAAAACCCAGGTCCATCGTCTCAGCAATTGCACTAAGAGGACAACCCTGCATATGATAAGTCGCTTTTCCATTATTGGAGCCCAAATGCAGAACTTTAGTTTTCTTCACCGAGACTGGTAAGCCCCAAGTATTGGACCATACACACGTGTTTTCAATGGCAACGTGAAGAGCATTGGACCCATTAGGCATCAGCAGAGCTTGGATCATCAGCAAAGCTTTACAATGACTCAAGAGTCTTGCATAATTTTGGGAATGTCATGAGTGTAGATATTGAACAACACCGGGGAGAGAACTGATCCTTGTGGTAAACCACTGGGAGCAGATCTGATGGTGGAATATGTGTCGTTTGATCGCAGCTGGAAGGTGCGTCTTTCAAGAAAACTAGTTATCCATCAGTAACTCAATCGTTACTCCCGACTGCGGCCAGTCTTACACTAAGAAGGGATGTGGAACCTTATCAAATGTCTTGTTAAAGTCAAAATAAATGACGCCCACTGATTTAGTACAATCAAGAGAGGTAGTCCAGTCATTAAGAGAAGCTAACGTATTGCTCTCCGTCGATCTGTCTCTAACGAACCCATGCTGATGGTCAGATAGAATTCACTGGGAGTCAAGATGCTGCACAATGTAATTTTTGAGAATCTTCTTAAATACGCGGAGAAAGATTAACGTAATACTAATGGATTGATAGTTGACCACCCTATCACGCGGAGGTTTCTTAGGAACTAGAATAACATAGGAGCGTTTCCACCGATCTGGAACTTCAGCGGTCATTAGGCTAAGATTGAAGATATTAGCGAGAGGCTCAGAAATAAAAGGTATTATTTTCTTAATGTATTCCAGAGGGAGACCATCAGGCGTCACAGAAAAGGAGGTGGGCCAGAGCGAAATGACTTTCTCTATATCTTCACGGTCAAACCAACGTGCGGGAGTAGAAGTTGCATGAGATGATCCAAGTACAACATTGATGCTATAGTGATCAGAAGAATAGACAGCAGCGAAATGAGAAGCAAAGATTTCTACTTTTCGCCGTCGGTGGTAACGTAGCGAGAACCATCAATTAGGGCTGGTATCGATTCCTGACCTTTAACCTAGAATTGATGAGTTTATAGAACGCCTTAGGATTTTTGGATAGTAACACATCTCTCTCAACTGATGAATTGTACTTCTTCAGCGCCTTAATGAAGTTGTGATTGACTGTTTTATAAAAGTTCCAATTCGCTTGTGTCGGGAAGTTACTTGCTAGCTTGTAGGCATAGAACTTACGCCTATGTAGAGTATGTAAATGCTGGAGTAACTTTATTTTAGACCCTATCGCGTTCCGCATCGGCGTGAACATCTCCAAGGCAGTTTTGATAATTTCTAGTAACATTTCAAACTTATCGTTGACAGAGTTAGCAGAATAGAAGGAGCCAACCCAGTCAATATCACTTAGGAATGCAAAAACTGAATCGTGGTCAGTGTTCTTTAGATCGACACAACATCTGGAAGCTTGGGGACGCCTGCACATAATACTTAAATTTATCAAGGAATGGTCACTACTACCAATGGGCGGTCGCACAGTAGCGTAAAAGCTAGGAGTGGATTATTGGACAGGACCATGTCAAGCGTACATATTTTCACCGCGCATAGGCTGGTGAACAACTTGTACGTAGTTGCACACCGATCACATGTTCAGAAACGGTTGCGAAACGAGAGTAGAGCATGAGGGAGGGGTATCTCAAGTATTGTCTGAAAAATTAAAATCTCCAACAATAATCGACGACAGGTCACATGCAGAGATATCGCTCAAAACTTTAATGAGGTTCAACGCCGATTTCGCAGGGCAGCTTGGAGTCTTGTATACCACAATAAGCCTAAAAGGACAGGAACCGTTCGAAAAAACATCACAGGAAAGAATTTCATAGGAGTCAGGAACTTATTCTCTGAGAATAACTGCGTAAGGAATATCCTTTTTGAGGAAGGTCGCAATCCCACCACCTTGTTTCCTTGGTTTGTCACACCGTACTACATCGTAAAAATTAGACAGGCCACCTAAGATGGGGTGAATTTCATGAATTGACTTTAACAAAGTTTCCTTTAGTAAGACAAAATCGGGTAGATCTGTTGTAAGAATGAACGAGAGTGCAAGGGCGTCTTTAGAGATAGACCGAATGTTTGCCGAAAAAACTGATAAGTGTTTAAGAATGGGAAGGCTGTCATTCAGTTTCCCGAATCAGCTACGGCAGGATCTTGAGAGAGCAAAGTTGCAGCACGTACGGCGTACTGCTAGGACATTTCAGCACTAGATGTATTATGAGAGAGCGTACGAAGATTGCGAGCCGCTCGCTCCTCCCTTTCCTTTTTGGTTAGAGACGGACGTATGAAGACGCCCTTAACAGGGAAGTGGCGGAGGCGGGGAGCACGTCGCAAATAAGTTGCTGGAAGAATTGACTAAACAATACTATTTTTAACAAACGAGGAACATCGCGACGCGGCCTACCCATGTGATAGCAAGTTAACGGCATACACTCAATCCCGAGGAACTGAAACTTTTGCAACAGTCAAGATCAAAACTGACGCGGACCATCGGACTAGGATGAGAACATTCGCAAACACCGGAAATAACCACGGATGTTACTCTGTAATACTCATCAAAAACATCAGAAGTACCGACTTGCAACGGAGAAGAACACTGAGATGAGCTGTTAAATTGAGTTGAGCGGCAAGAATTGGAAGCTAGGCAGGCTTTAAGGGACGCTATTTCTTCCTTATGCCTAGCGTTTTCGGTCATTAGTTCACCATCTCTCCTTCTTAACGTTTCCAGTTCCTCGTCCTTCTTCAGCATGCTGTCAATTAGATGACCCAGCAGTGCTTTAAGGTGAAGAGGAATAATCGCATCCGAATTCACGAGCTCCGCGGCGTCCGCCAGGCCATGATCTCGTGTTCACCGAGAGAGGTACGCCGGCGGTTCGCGAGCGCTTGGTACCCTGAAAAAAAAAACAGAGCGAAGATGAGTGCTCTTCTTTTCACAGAATTAGATATAAACCTTATTTAGTGGTAACGGAAACGCGAGCTTTAGTTTCGTCCCTGCCGCAAGGACTTGTGCGAAGATCAAAATGGCAATTAGTCAATATGGATCGACGCTCGATCGCCGCAAAAGAAAACGGTTGAAAAAATAGACCTCAAGAGGTGGCTATAGAAACGATTCTTCTTCTTGCTCCAGCCACTAGAGCAACAGTAGGTCCCGACCAGAATACTAGATGATTGAGAAGACTCCTCGCAGTTGTGTAGAGGAGCGCAATGGAGTAGAATAGGACGACCGAGTAGAGCAAGTCCAGTTCCGCCGCACGCCACCCAGACACGTTGGGAAATCTAGCCCTCCTAGCTTACAGATCGCGTCGGCGTCTCCCACTGACGTTCGATCGATCTCTTGTAGACCCGCGATGGACGCCTTGCACCCAGCTCCGGACCCCTCCTAGGCGATGAGAGCAGTTTCCACACGAGCATCTTGCTTGTACCACACATTGGGGTCCTTTCCCCTGCCAGCCCCGGACCCCCTCCTCCCTCGCCCCCGATGGAGCGACGAGAAGTTCGCGCGTGCAATGCTTGAAATGAAGGATCAGCACCCGTGTTCGACTGTTTGAATTTTACCTTTCGCGCCCGAACAACTCGTCCGAAAACTCGTCCGCAGTTTTTTACTTGTGTGCATTTAACGGCGAGTTTGCCTGAGGCTGGCCCCAAAACTTAGTTCGAAACTTACAAGAGCAGTTGAAAATTGGATAGCCTACTGCTCCAAATAACAGTGGAGTTAGTCTTTTGCGCTCCAAAGTAACAGCTGAAACCATTTGTAGCCAACGCTTTCCTTCTGTGCTGGCATCACCCGCAACGTGTAAATGCAAAGAGCACGACAACAGAATCTTTATCAAATTCGAATAAAAAATAATCCTAATCGCTTAGTGATGAAGAAGACCCTTTTATTTCCCACCTGCTGGTAAAAAAGGGACAAAATATGGATCTATTTAAGTACGTCGAAAACAGGTTTCAGCAGAAGTGTCGTCCCGCGTTAAAGCCGTACTCAAAACTCCTATCTTTCCCTTGACGGAACCTAGGAATCATAGGTCCACTTGGAGTTACATCGGCAGATAGGGCTCAAATGCGTGTAAGCATTGTATTGTATTTACATCCGTACCTCCGCTGAACAATTCGCCACGTGCACACCACTCTCAACAAATGTTTCTGGATAGCCATAACAAGAAGAAGCAAGCACAACGGAAGCCAAGGGTGGAAATCTACATTTTCTTGGTTTTCAGCTTCAGAGATCATTTTCTAGTACTCTCTGCGGCTATCTCTACTAAGCAGACGCTCAGCGGCCTAACGGCCGCCAAGAGTCTGGATGGGGGCTTCACCCCAAACTCCGAGAATAGAACACCCCGTGTAGGCCTTCTTACTCGCGTTACAGTGCTAGAGGAAAGCGGGACAGTAGAGCACAATCTTGAAAACTGTTCCTATAAAGCTCTTCCGCACTTTATCGCACTTACGCCGATTTATTTTACGAAGTACACATTCTCTACGTGGTGAGGAACAAATTGTGATAATCTTATGAGAGCTCTAGAACGCTAAATATCCGACGGCAATAATAATCCTTCGTTTCCCGAAGTCACTCTCCCTACCCCCCTCCCCTTGACGATACACAATACCCCCTTCCACATGTGCAGCCAGACGCATAAAAATGTAGTGAACTTCAGTCAGTACTGAGAGTGAGATGCATGTACACGCACATGCTCGCTGCCTTTCAAAGGTCATCTGAAAATCCAACGCATGCTTCGCAATGTTTGATGTACGACGCTCCTGTCACATATATGTTCGGCGATAGTGAGAAAAAGTACTGGTCCGTCTTTAGGTTCATTCCACTGATCCCCTTCCTATTACTGGTCCACCACTGGTTCTCCCTTTACCGGTCCCTCCCCCACCCTCCGTTTATAGGACTCTCCCACTTCACTAGTTCCCATTCACTGTCCCCCCCCCCCCTTTTCGCCCCCCCCCCCCTTACTGCCTCTCCTCACCTAAGTGGTTCCCTTTATTGGTCCCCTTCACTGGTCCCCATTAATGGTCCCTCCTTTACTGCCCCACCACCCTTCACACCTCCCCCATTACTGGTCTCACCTTCACTGATCCCTTTTACTAGTCATATTCCTTCACTGGCCGCCAATACTGGTCCTACCCTTCACTGGACCCCCGCTTACTGGTCTCCTGTTTAGTTGTCTCCCATTACGCGTTTTCGGAATCCGGGCACCCGTTGCGCGACATAGGTGACACCTATTGTGAACCCAGACACCACGTGCATGACATTGGTGACACCTCTTCTAAACCGAGACACCCCTTGCATGAAATCCGTAGTACCTCTTCTGAGCCCAGACACCCCTTACATGACATCGGTTTTATGTCTTCTGACCCAAGACACCCAATGCGCGACATTGCTGACATGCCTTTTGTATCCGAGCACCTGTTGCACGACGTCGGTGACACATCTTCTAAATCCGTACACCTGTTGAGCAACTCGCTGGAATGTCTTTTGAACTGGAATGCCCTTTGCGCGACATCGGTGACACTTCTTCTGGCGGTTTCAACACGGCGTGGATGGCACCTCGTCTGAACACGGACGCCTGCTACTCGACTTCTAGGAAAGGCCAGACGGATGAACAGACGGACGGACGGACAGACGGAAGGACGGACGGACAACCACCAACTCCTTTATATATATCTACTAAAAACTCGACTTATCCACATCCTACCGCTACTACCTGAAAGGAACGCTTACTAATTACGGTGCAATCCCTTTCGCGGGGGGAGAGGGGGGAGGGGCTCTCCATTATGAATTGTTAACGACAGCTATGCATCTGTACATACAACAGGCAACGTAACATATCAATACCTTGACTGCCTGAAACCCTCCCTTGGAAATTCCTGAAATATAAAAAGATTTCATTACGGGACTACATACCGGCTATGAAGAGACTGCAGCATCATTGCTGGAAATAGCTACTCATCAATACATACAACATGCAGTACAACATATGAATGCCTTAGCTTATCTGATCCCCTCCCTTGGGAATGTGCATGCGTTACGCTGAAACATTAAAAGATTTCATTATGGGACTATGCACGGTGCAGGAAGGGGGGACACTATGCACGGCAGCACGGTTGTGGTCCAAAACTCGATTTGCTTTGGAAAGAGATCGCAAACCGCTATGCATCCAATGATTAAGGTAATAAGGTTGCTTTAAACGAGTTTTGCGGTTTTATAGTACCGTAATTGTTCCAGGTTCAACCTACTGTCCTTACTTCCTCCCCCCCCTCCGTTTAGGAGAGCAAAGTAGAAAGCCGATCTTGGTATTGGAAGGACAGCATTTTATAAGGTAAGCTTATTTATACATATTTATATGTTGCCGTGAATGTTGCGTTACTTTAAGAATTGAGATGGACTGCCCGCTCCCCCGACAGGGATTGCACCCTAATTACATGCCCACCCCTGATCGAGTCGCGGAACGATCAGGTCGACGAGGTTTTGTCGAAATGCGGCCCGCGTCACAGCTGGCAGCCGGTCCCTCGACGATCGCCCGCATACGGTGTGAAAACTCGTCCAACTCCGCTCCGGAAAGCTCGTCACTTCCTGTGGCAATTAGACGGCAGTTTAGGACGGTGTGCTGCCAACCACAGTAGAGGATGGGCGGGGTAGATGCCGGATGATTCCGAGACATTCAGTACGGCTGGGACGCCGCTGCGACATTGCCGCATCTGTATCGAAGCACGTACGGGAGACCGCCGAGTGGCCCGGAAAAATAATGAGGTAGGACGCAGTACAGGTATGAGGAGTGGGCATCCTTATGGCGATTGAATCTTTCCTGTTTTTTTCATTTTTGCTCTCATTCTCCCTCATCCTAGCACAATCCTAGGACGGAGATGCACCTTTGCTGAAAATTCCCTTTCCAAGGCGAAATGTTCTATCCTACCACAGCTATGTATTGAATATTTCAAAGTCTACAACGTACTGCACCCCAACCCGTATTGCGTCTGAAGTAGATTGGATAAAAGACTGGTTATAAGGTTTGCTGAACGCCAAAAAGTGGGAATAACATACTTATTCCCAAAGTACGGAACTCTATTTTCTCTATGTCTTCCCTATGCTAAGGGCCTGTTCATCTTCCACGATGGGAGCAATGGCAGTAGGATCTGCGGAATTTCCGTTTTCGTGTTTGGAATTCCGGTTTTCGGCCGTTTTGAGCTCCTCGGTTCTGTTGGTCCGGAAGTCGGAAACGGAGATGGACACTGTTCGACACGAGTTTTCTGTTGAACACAATCAGCTCCTAAATTAAAAAGAGTTCTTCTTCTTCAATTATGAGTGAGAGAAATACTCTTTAACAGTTCTAGTATCATCACTCTTGATACTGGGTAGATTGCCAAAAAAATTCAAATTATGACAACGGCTGAGGACAGGGCAACAATAATGTGCCAGCAAAGGACAAGTATACAGTGTGTGCTGAGAAAATGCACTCAACACTAGAATGAAGATGAAATTCTTGTTCTACTAGTTAAAAATAGCTACAAAACTTTGTGAGCAGTTTTACTTTTAAACTTTGCATACAGTTTCGGCCTCTGCCCGAATCAGATTTTCAAAATATGGCCTTGCAAGTACTGTAATCGAAAAAACTAGTGAAGGACTACAGGCTGAAATAGTGAGATAAAACCCTGAACTTGCTTTCGTTTATTGCTCTAGCTATAGCTAAAAGGATATCGCAACGATACTATGAATTCACCAGCCACAATCAGCTCCTCAATTAAAAAGAGAGTTCTTCTTCTACAATTATGAGGGAACTGCCGCTAAGAAGTCGTCAGAGCGGCCTGTCGGCTTCTTAATGGCTTCGCCGTAGTAGTGTCTTCTCATTATCAATTGCAGCTTAATCCTATGTCAAAGTTTGCGCAGGAAGAACACGTTAGCTACGTAGATTGGGCAAGTTAGAAAGAAACAAAAAAAAAATGAACCACATCCATAAAGGATCAATAATCAATTGGTGGCGATCTATACTTCAAAATCGAACTTCAGGTTTGTGTTTAACGACCT